>JAOTRH010000013.1:3843554-3890963 GCA_034768845.1 Heliamphora exappendiculata | reverse complement strand
ATTTTATTGATAAAATGGATGGTTAATTCAAATAGTCAATTTTAAATTTATTTTAAGAATATATTTATCGTTGTATGATTAACTCAATTTTTTTGCATAAATAATTTTTGTATAGAACCCAAGAGATGAAGAATTTGAATAATCATTATGCCCATATCAAATCCATAAAGTAGAATATATAGGAGTTTTGAGAGTTAAAAGGCGTTGAGATGCTTAATCCTATTAATATCACGAATAAGGGAATACTAACTATAAATGTATCTCAACGAAGCCTAATGAATCACACTAAGGCTCTATTTATTTTAATGTAAAAAAAATTGAAAAGATATTTTATTTAGTTTGATGAAAACAACGTAAAATAATTTACATCAAAAAATTAAAATTGATTTATATAAAAAATGGAGTAAGTTATTTTTGGTATCGACGGGAGAAGTGGTCATAACGATGATAGGGGTGATGGCAATAGTGGCGAGGTGGTAGTGGCGACGATAGTGATGTTTGTAACGACGACAATGGTGATAGTAATGGCGATAACAACAGCATTAATGGTGGTACTGGTGATAGCGGTAGTGGTGATAGTAGCAATGGCAGTGGTGGTGGTAGTGCTACTAGTAGTGATAGCGACAACGATGATGTTGGTGAAGGTGGTGGTGTAAGCGGTGGTGGTGTGGGTGGTGGTAGCGAACGGTCATGGTAATGTGAGTGGGGATGAAAGTGATGGCAACAAAGTGGTGATTGTGGCAGTGGCGGTAGAGGTGATGATGGTGGTGGGGCTATAGTGGTAGTAGTGATGGTAGTGAAAGTAATGGCAACAAAGTAGTAGTTATGGCAGTGGTGGTAGAGGTGACGATCGTGGTAGGGTTATAGTGGTAGTAGTAATGGTAGTGGTGGTAGAGGAAGAGGCAACGACGATGGTGGTGTAATGGTGCTGGGGGTGGTGGAAATGAGGTCGATATAGTCGTGGAGGTGGTATTAGTGGTGCTGGCAGCAACGACAATAGTGGTGAATGTCACTCCCTGATTTGAACCCCACGTGACAATCCAACTTTATAGAACGAACGGTGGAGAACCTTTTTTATAAAATTCAATTTATGGTCAAAACCTCTTTTAAAGAAAAAAAACTTTTGAATTTGAGTTATTTTAAATGATGTTACGCTCCAAATTTCTCAAATATTTTAAGTATAAATTTTTTAAAATTTCAAAAGAGTTTTTTTAATTTTTTGGATAATTCCATATTATAAAATAATTTGTAAATATGCAAACAATATAATATTCACAGGTTCAACTTGGATCTTAACATCCAACAGCACAATAAATTCTATACAATTTTCATATTCCATTAAAATAATAGTAAATGCAACATAAAATCTTCAAATCGCTGTATATTTACCTAAACCTGAAAAACGTTAAGTTAAACACATAAGTTGAAACTCGTAGGATAGTGACTAAAGATGATTTAATACATGATATGTGTGATAGAGTAGATGCAATCTCAAGAAAGGAATGAATTGGGTATTTAAAAATTTTCTTAATTAAAAATTCAAATGTATATTTAAAATATGGATAATGCAAATGTGAGCAACAATAAAAATGAAGAGTAAAGATAGTTAGAGATATGAACCAAGATTTTTACAAGGTTCAGTGCACCGGCCTACGTCATTGTCTCAAGCCAACCGCTATGAGAATTTTCACTAAACACTTATTTAGTAGACAGAGCAGTCGATCTCCTTAGTCTAGGCGGAGTAGTTTCTCTTGAGAATGTTCCCTTCTCAAGTACAAACACTTCTTGTAGACGAAGCAGCATTTCTTGAGAATATCCTCTTCTCAAGTTACATAAATCCTTATAGACGGATCAACCTCTCTTGAGAAATCCTCTTCTCAAGTACAACAAGATAAAATAGAATTTGTACAAGAATGTGCTCTTTCAGCGAACAAATGAGTACAATACTTCAGCGCACTAATTCACTTCTCAAAGATATATTGCTTGAAGTTCAATGAAGAATTCTAATTAATTATACTATATTTCAATGAAATTATAAAAAAATATGATAATTTGGATTAAGAATTTAAGCGCAAAGAGAGTATAGAAGTGGAAAAGATGAGGGATGATTGAATTTGAGGTTTAAATGGCTATTTATAACAAAAAATTTTAGAACTAGCCGTTGGGGGTTTTTAAATATTTAATCCTAAAGTCAATTTAGTTATTATAACCTAGAATTTGAATTCCTAACTTGTTCAGTCGACTGAGTCTCAATGAATCATGTTTTTGAAGTTTCAGAAGAATTTCAGTCGACTGAATTTGAAGGTTCAGTTAATTGAGTCGTTTAAAGTATTGAAAACAAGTGGACAGCAACCATTCAGTCGACTGAAGTTGAAAATCGCGATTGCTCATTTTTCTCAACTTCAAGCGACCATAACTTCTTCATCCAGACTTTAAATCAGGTCATTCTTGTATTCAAATTGAAGTCCAGAAAGTCTACTTTTCAATGATTCAAGCCCCATGTCAGAATTCAATTTATACAAAAAAATTATGACTAAAATAATAAAGGTATGCCAATTTTTCTTCAAACATTTTTTGCATAGTTTTGACTAAACTTGTTTTGAAACTTGTTTTTCATCTTTTTAAGGTTCCTTAACTCAATTTAAATTTTGAAAAAGTATTTTGCATGATTTATTAAGAATCCTATGATCAATCTAAGGTATTCTATGAGCTTTCACAAATATGATCATTGGTTATGAACTTATATAGGTTCCTAAATTCAATAGACTTAAAATTCTTCGAGTTCTTGAAATTCTTTTTTCTTCTTCTTGGTTTTTCTCGTGCTTCATGGATCTCGGCTGCTTGAACAATTAGAATATTTTGTTTGTTATCATCAAAACGAATGTTGAAACTTGTTTAGGCCAACAATGTGAAGATGGTTATGTAAAGTGCGACATGTAATTTTATCTAAAGATCAAGTCTATTTCTAAACATATTTTCATTTATATTCCTCATTTAAACACGCTTTCATTTACATAACCGATTTTCATCTATAAAATTGAATCATATTTCTAATTACTTCTATTTCTTCAATTCTTTAGCCACTTCTAATCAATTTAAGGTATTCATATTTATAATATCATCCAATGTTACCACAATTTTAAAAACTCTAATACCTTCCTTCTTCCCCCCACCCCGCGCAAAATCTATAGTCATCCTTCTCCCAAAATAAATTATTGGTTGCACTGTATAAACTATACACATTTGTGTAATCTTCACAAATAATAATAGTACAAAGGTGTACATTTAGTTTAATTTTTTTAAGTACTAGTTTAAATAAGTATACTTTTTAGATTGTTCTTGTTTAAATAAATGAAAAAAAAAGTAAAAAATCATAACCAACAAATAAAAAAAAGTACAGATAAGACAACAAAGTCTTTTAATAAGCTTTTTGAAATTTTTTGTGATTTTTGAAAATAATGAACTTTTTTCAATTTTAGCCTAAATATATCGATTTTTTTATATATTTCTCATCATGAGAAATAAAAAAATGAAAAAATTAAATAAAAAACAATAAAAATTCAAAATAGATGCAAAAAGCTCAAAAAAAAAGTTATAGAGGTTTTTTTAGACTAATAATATGCTCATATAAAATAGAGAAATTTTTGTAAAAATCCAATATTGATATTTAAAGAGTGGTCATATTTAAGTAATAAAATTAATCTCACAACATTAATTTTACAACATTAATTTTACCGAATTTACGTACCCTTAAACTACATTTTTAGAAGACTTTATTGACTAAATCTTTTCTTAAACAGGCTTCAAAAATTCCTCTCCACAAATCTAGCCCAAAATTTCGTGCTGCAGCCATCACAACCCTAACTCTATCGTCGTCTTCATCAGTTATTGCCATCATTCTCGACGTCGTTGTCGTCAACCCTGACGTTGCCTCATCCACCCTCGCCGCGTGGTCATTATCCATCATCATTTCCATAATCATCTCTCTCCATCACCATTAACGACTGTCAAAATCTTACCTTCGTTATCACCATTACTACTTCGCATGGTTAAGATGTGTTAAGTATCACAACAAATATATAACTGATAAATGTATTAATTAGATATGTTAAGATTCACATGGTTAAGATGTAACTGATAAATTTATTAATTACTACTATGCACTAAGTGTGTTGTAAAGTATTTAACTGAAACATTTATCAATTCAGATACTTTCAAACATATGTAATTGATAAATATATCAATTAGATGTAACCTTATAATGGTGATACGAGTTCAGAGACAGGAAAGTCTTCAATAGGTTCTCGAAATCTCTACCTCAAAATATTTACTTTTCCACGATCATCTCCACTATCGAACCCCTAAAATCTAGCACGGATGGCTCAATCGCTTCACCACCGTGAAACTTTCCTTCACTTTTCCCTCCAATGGCATTAAACCCTCCATGTTCTCTGTATTCATCTCCGACCATTCAATGGCGTTATACCCACCATCTTTCCTATTTTCATCTTTAACCCATCGCCTTCTCTGTCTCCATTAACGCCCCCCTTTTGCTGTTCGTCGTCTCCCAACACTGTCGCCTTACCCCACGGAGAAAACCCTAGTCCTCAAAAACCTTAGGGGTAACGACGGTGAACAAAGTCAATTAGGGGGGAGGACGACAGCGAGGGAGGATGACGGCGAATGAATTATTAATTTTTTCTAAAGTTTGCTCGACCATTTTGTTGGTCTTTCACTTTCATCATTATGGATTGCGTTTTCATTTTGATGTAACTGATGGAATTATAGGAACCAAGAAAAAAAGCTCCTCTAACAAGATTTATTCATAAACTTTAAATATGAGAGATTTTTTTTAATATTTTAAATAGGAATAAATCAGTTGTAAAATTTTATTTTGATTTATGATGGTAGTAAAATTAGTAAAATAAATATGATATGACTAAAACTCTTATGAAGTCTAAAAAAGGACTAATTCTCAAATATTCCTATAAAATAAAAATTAATATCTATTTTGAAATAATGGTTTATGAACTTATTTTAATTTGCTTATTTTTATTTTTAATAAAAAATTTATTCACAGTTCTCTTATTGATGTACTGAAACAATACATCGTAAATTAGGGATAAGTCTTTTTTAAAAGTAATATCAAATGACTACTTTATTTTGTTGTATACATGTTAAAATGTAAAAAATAATACAATTATGATTTCATTAAATAATACATATGAATTTGACTTATTTTCAGAAATGACACACATGAAATAACATCTAAAATAGTATTAATTTTTTAAATTATGCACATTAAGAGTTTCTAAAATGCTAAACATAAAACAATAATATTTTTTAAAAAATATTTTAAGACGTTATTTCATATGTATCATTTTTAAAACTGATATTGTGATATTAATATTTTTAGAAATGGTACATATAAAACATCTGAAACAAAATTAATTTTTGAAATAACACACATTAAGAGTTCCTAAAAGGATAAACATAAAACAATAATATTTTTTTAGAACATTTGAGATCATTGTTCTATGTGTATCATTTTTAAAAATGATATTATAACATATGTATTATTTTTTATTACAAAAATAAAGCGGTCATTCAATTAATGTGTATCATTTTTTGTAATTTTAGCAAAGATGACGAAAAATGACATACAATGAATTAACCAAAATATTATTAATGTGTATTATTTCTTGTTAATGTAACATTATATAATGTATATCATTTTCTGTTACAAAAAATAAAGCGTCCACCTAATTAATGTGTATCATTTTTTCTAATTTTACCAAAGATGACAAAAAATAACATAAAATGGATTAAGCAAAACCTTATTGCCTAAAACAAAGCAACCAAACTCTAATATTTAATCAAATAATTTTTTTGCAAAATACAGTCAGTAAGGATATGATTCCGTAAATATTGGTAATTTCTATTTAATAAAATAAATTTTTTGCAATTTTTTTTATTTTAATTAAAAAGTAAATTAAACTTAAAAATGGATATAAACATCCATTAACTTTATAAAATATACAATTTTTAAAAATGACTTATCATCAAGCACTCTCTTAAAATATGATCCATACCAATTTACCCAAAAATAAATTTGTTTAACCTAGAGATCAAAAAAGTTCGACATAAAGCCAAAATAAGATTTTTTAAAACTTATTTTCATTTTTAATAAACACTTTTTATTTTTTGATCAAAATATTTTTTTCGGTTCCTCATCATCGACAAACCCAAAAATATTAAATTCTGGATAAAAATTTTAAAAAATCCAAAAATATAAGAATAAATTAAATAATAAAAATCTTGCCCATTCCAGAAAATGACGTGTATGGACCACACCACAGTGAAAAACTTCTCAGCATTGAGGGCCCAATTCGATGTCCTTTGTCAGATAATTCATGAACCATCAACACGCAATATGTCAGAAAAGCTTAACTATACTACGACACATGTTTAGGATTATTAGTTACTAATTAATGAAATGAAAGATATGGAGAACAGTACGCTTAAATGTAAATAATAATAAAATAAACAAATGAAACTGTGAAATCATTTACTAAAAGAAAGAAAGGTATCCTTTGGTAATATTTATATTTTATTTTTTTTATTTTTTATTTTTTATAAATTAAAAATAAAAATATATTTGACAATTATTTTTATTCTTGAAAAGCTTAAACAGTTCTTAAAATTTGTTAGTTTGTTATAAATAGAATTTGTGCTGTCAGTTGTCATAAATAATTTTTCATTAATTTACTATTTCTTTTACTACCATTTTCAATCACCTTTACTTCTTGTAATACTATCACTAGCAGTGACAAAAACGCTTTATTCCACCACATATGACTATTACCTCTCATCACTGATTACCATTATCCATTCACGTTGCCGATCGGTCACCAACTCGTTACCACTTTCCACCACCATTCCTACCCACTAGCTGCCATCTTTACCTACTACCCCCACCCCATGGTTGCCGCCTTCGCATTCCACCTCTATACTTGACCCCACTGGCCGCCAACTCCACCGACCACTTGTTTCCTCTTACTAACACCTTTAACCATCACCTTTCCTTAGTGGTCAACACTTTCACCCAACGGCCACCAACTTCAATAGTTCAACCACTAATGTCGCTGGCCACCATTATCGTCGCCACATTTAATTATTATTTTTTATGATTATTCTACTTCAGTTCAATATATTCGGCCGTCAACGACTATCTTTGTTAACTTGTCAACGACTATCTTTGTTAACTTACTAATTTTTGAGTATCAAAACCTCCACCACCAATGGCCAGTATTGATTATAAGACCAGCTCCGACCGTTACCACCTCTAGCCACTATTGATATTCACACCTACGATAATCATCTCAGGTGCTTTCTCAGCCACTGATGTACACTTATTTTAAATAAATTTTTATAAATATATCTTTTATTTTTCATTTTTTATATGCATAAATGGAAATTTATTTTTGTATTATAAAAAATTAATATAAATGCTACCAAACAAAACCTAAGAGAGTTTTTCCATGAGCAACCTGTTGGAATTTAATCCATAAACCAATCATGTGAACATTTATAGATGCCTGGAAGAAAGTGGGGACACTTTTTAACTCTGTTGCCTATAGTGTTAGAAGGCCATAAATCAACTCCTAATCATCTCTCCTCTTTTGCACATCACTCTTTTTCCTTTACTTACTCTCTCTCTCTCTCTCTCTCTCTCTCTCTCTCTAGCTTAGGTGGGTTGAGCATGTAAAAAAGTAGATCTGTCTCATTTTTCACTTGGTTGCTTTATTTCTAGCTTTTTTGCAGGAAGGGATTCCTTGGAAAGAGAAATTACATTCATAAAGCAAATAACAACAATGAAAGAGATAATTATAGTTCTAAGATTGAGAAGAGGACAAAGGAAAAAGACAGAGAGTCCAGCGTCAGAATAATTTTGTTGGCTTGGGTTATGGTTTTGATTGGTGGACGACTATAGAGGATATTTTCTCATGTACTGCTGCATACCTAAAAAGAATATAAAAATGCTATGTACTTAGCTAGAAAAGTTATTCAAAGTTTTATTAATAAATGATTGAGATTTAATTAGAAGGGTGTTTAGAATTGTTAAAATTAGTAACTTCTAAATTATATTTTGTTGTAAAAGTCTTTGATAAATCTATTAACTTCTAGCTGAAATAGAAAAAAAATTAATTATAACTTATAGCAAAAGTTATTAGTATTTGAAATAAATTATAACTTATTGCTAAAATTACTACTAAGAAAATAATTAAAAACTAGTGGAAGAAGTTTTACCAAACACCCCTATATATTTTGTATCAACCACACTACTTCAAGTAAATCTGAACTATTAATTTAAAATTCTAAATTAAGTAAATTTTCTAGATATGATGTATTACTCACAAAAATAATTGAATTTTACTTCCGAATTTGAAATAAATGGTTCAAATTTAACTATGTTGCTGTATGAGTAACACTCTAAATAAATTTAAATTCTTAATTTTGAATTCTGAATAAATTTTTGAGTAATGTTGTATTTTCTCATCTGCCTCTCTCTCTCTCTCCTCATAATTTGAAGTTCTCTTTATCTTACAGGGAATTTGGTTTGGCTATAGGTGTATTTGTACTTGTGTATTGAATTCTCCGGCGTTTTCGATTAACAAACCAATGGTTAGTTTGTTATTCAAACATGAAGTAGATTTGTGACTTTAGAGTTTGGTGCTTTTCACTTGGTTACTTCCCCCCCACCCGTACCCCTTTTTGTTTCCTTTTTCCTTCTGTTCTTCATTTACTTCTATATTTTCTTTCTTTAATTCTTTAGGGTTTGAAATAAGGTGTAGAGAAGTATCATAGCCAGTCATAAGATACAGCAGAAACTAGGAGAGAAAGCTTTAATTTTGATATTTCTTTAATAGGTATCATCTCTTTTCTCTTTTTGTTGCTCTTTCTAAATTAGGGTTTGCAGTCAGATCTTGAGGACTTTTTGTCACTGTTCCACAAATGAAAAAAGTCGATCTGTGGCTCATCAATGAATCTTAGAGTTTCAATCCTCACCTGACTCACAAAACTCAGTAAACTTAGCGCCATACAGAGAGAGAGAGAGAGAGAGAGAGAGAGAGAGAGAGAATGTTTGGTGGTATGATATTAGATGACAATATGTCAAATCTGACTTCTGCATCCACTGAAGCAAGCATAACTTCAAGTAGCATAAATGAAATTGGTGCTTTGTACCCACAAGAGTCTTTTGCACCACCATATCAAACACCGCCTCCACCACCAAAGAAGAAGAGAAATCTCCCCGGAAATCCAGGTAACCAAACTATTTGGATTAGGCATCTTAAATCGTATAAATCAATATTTGCATACTCAGAAGTGTAATGGACTCAACACCAATATTTGATGCGTAGCGCCCAACACATGTGAGAGGATGGACCGATCTATAACCGTATCGCCGATATCGAGTATTCTGATATCGCGATTTATAACACTAGTGTTTGGTATAGTCGATGAATATACCCTCAACTTTTCTGTTGATCATTTAGCTTCTATTGTTCAAGCAAATTCAATAATTTATCTTGGTTTTGAATGATCCGTCAGACCCAGAAGCAGAAGCGATGGCTTTGTCCCCAGGAACTCTAATGGCAACAAATAGATTCGTATGCGAGATCTGCAACAAAGGGTTTCAGAGAGATCAAAACCTTCAGCTACACAGAAGAGGGCATAATCTTCCATGGAAGCTCAAGCAAAGAAACACCAATAAAGAGATGATGAAGAAGAAGGTATATGTGTGTCCAGAGCCCACATGCATTCACCATCACCCTTCAAGGGCCCTTGGGGATCTCACTGGGATCAAGAAGCACTTTTCGAGAAAGCACGGTGAGAAGAAGTGGAAGTGTGAAAAGTGCTCAAAACGTTATGCTGTTCAGTCAGATTGGAAAGCCCACTCCAAAATTTGTGGCACCAGAGAGTATAGATGTGATTGTGGAACCCTTTTCTCAAGGTATTTTTTATTTATTTGTCAAGCTATAAAAATTAAAAAGTAAAAAGAAAAGTCCAAATTAATTGTATTTGGATAGATAATCAGTTCATAATTGAACCATAAAAAAGCTTCAAATTCCTACTCTTGATTGGGTCATTGAATAGATCTCAGAGAGAGAGAGAGAGGGAGAGAGATTGACAATTGAAATTGAAAGCTGAAAGTCCTATTTTGTTCACTGCAAAAGCACCTAGCATTGGAAGCTTTAATGGTTGTCTTCTCTTTGCAAAGATTAAAAAGAAAAAAAAGAAAAAAAAAAGAAAAAACTAACAGTAATATTATATGCACAGATTCAATTATAAAAAATAATCTCAACTATTCATATATATTAACTATAAAACTCACACAATTGTAGATTTTACATGCATACAAATACGCATATATAGTTGAATTTATTTATTTTTTGTTGGATTATGTGACTGGTTCTGTATCTCTAGATTCTCTACACTTTTTTAAACATTAAAAGTACTTGAGGGCTGTTTCACCTTGCATTGTAATGGTTTGTTCTTGTTGGTCCTTTTTGTTTTTTATGTTTGTTTTTGTTTGGTCACAGGAGGGATAGTTTCATCACCCACAGAACCTTCTGTGATGCTTTAGCAAAAGAGAGTGCTAGTGTTAGTGCAAGAGCAAGCTTAGTAAACCCACTTCTTTGCTCCTCCTCCTCTTCCTCCTCCTCCACACAACCATGCTCTTCAACAATAATTTCCCATTTTAACCTCCAAGTCCAACCTCCTCAACTCCACAACCCTTCAGATCCACAACCATTCCCACTTAAAAGAGAACAAGATCACCAATACCAAAGTTTCAATTTAAGGCCACCAGACCTCCCTCCATGGTTAGCCTACCAATCAGTACAGTTAGAATCTGGTCCTGACCCCCAACCACAATTATTCTCTTCAAATATAGAGTACCATGAAAACCCTAACCCTAGCCCTAGCTCTATCCCTTGCCCTGCTCTTCCCTCCTTTCATCCCACTTCTTCCCCTCACATGTCTGCAACTGGATTGCTGCAAAAAGCAGCAGAAATGAGTGAGACAATGAGCAGAAATTTCCTACCAGATTCCATGCTCAGAACCCACCAAACTCACATGGGTGCAACCATTTCTGGGACTGGGCTCAGTCCTACAGCTGGCTCTGGTGTGGGTCTGGATTTGTCCTCACGTGGTGAAGGGTTAGGAAGTGGGTTCGCACAAAGCTTGACATGGTTCGGGAGTAAAGCTATGGTCACCTCTGGTTGCATGGAACAATTGGGTGCAACTGCCACCGTGGGCGGCGGAGCTCCTCCTCTACTCCACCACCACCACCACCACCACCACCACAGTGCGATGATGATGGGTTCTTTACCTTCTGGAAGTGGGTTTGGAGGATCGCTCTTCTTTGAAGAGGCTTTGGATGGAATGTTGAACCAAAACATGGAGAGCAGTAAGTTTCAGGAAAAGGTTACAAAACCAGCTATGGAAGTGAAAGCCCATTTGAGTATAGGCACCAGTGGAGCCGGTGGCGGCGGCGGCAATAGCTTAACTAAGGATTTTTTGGGTCTCGGAGCTTTTTCTCATGGGGGATTTTCCAAAATGGCCGGGCTTGACCAGATGAACTCATCTTCTTCCTATGATCGGCAGAACCAAAATTAGTTAAAACGCCATGGCAAAGGTTAATTAAATCCCATTTTGAGTAATGACTTAGTCACTGCTTCGGTTAAATTGTGATTTATTATTATTTTTTTTTTTTCAGATTTTTCATTTTTTTATTCGAGTTTTTTAGTTTTGGTTTCTACTTGAAAAGAGGAGCAAGAATAATAAAGACATTTGATCATAAAATGACATTCTTTTACTAAAGACAAAAATAATCATGTAATTTGACTTATTTTTTTGTTTTTTTTGAATTTTTTTTAATATTTTAGTCAATCTTTATTTTTATTTTTCTAAATCGACTTGAGAAAAGTTAAAATGCATAATATTTGAATAAAAATATAAAAAAAATTATCACGTATACACGAAAATAAGCGAATAAGCAAATATCTCATATGGGACCTTATTTGTTTATTTTCTTTTTTGATGAACTGTTTTCATTGTTCGGTTAAATTATTATGTTTTTTAACTCTTCTAATTGAGATTATTCGAAAAAATAAATTTTTTGAATTAAAATTTTAAAAAAATTAAAAAGAAAAAAAAATTAAGACAATAAAATAAATTTTATGTTATTTATTTTCATTTTTTATGAATATTTCATCTTTTGAATAATCTTTTTTTATTTTCTCGGTTACTCTTTGATAAAGACAATCCGAAAAATTATAAAAACTAGAAGAAAAAAAAAACATCAAGTTTTCCCAAAACTTATCTCAAAGGGACCTAAATATTAGATATGGTACTTTCTGTATCTTCTTCATTGTTATTTTTTTTTTATTAATCAACATTTGGTGTTCTGGAGAGGGAGCTAAAGATTAAAGACTATTCAGTTGTGTTAAAACTGAATACTGTCTCTTCTGTTTCTTTGACAAATTTTCTTTCTTGAATTTAGTTTTGATGTTACAACTTAGTTTGCCCTTTTCGTAATTCATAATCTGTTCTTCCAAATAATAAAATATATACATGCACCTGCAAGAAACCACCTATTTGTTTCTTTCAATTCGGACAGCACTTAATTTTCTTTCCTTCTTTTTTTTTTTTTTTTGATTTTTCTGCTTTAGATGTCATGAATTCAAACACAAAAACTTGAATGTGATTTTTGTTTTTTATGAACTTTTTTTTTAATCTATTGGCTTAAATTTTTCTAATTATTTGAATTTTTTCAACGAGAGAAATCAATTAATTTTTTTGATCAAAAGATGAAGAAAAAACTCACTAAATACAAAATAAGCAACATAAAAAACCTAGCTTATTTTGGCAATATCATCTTTTTTGAAACTTTTTTATATATTAATCCAAAAAATTTATGTTTTCAACTAGTATGGATGAAAAAAGTCCCAAATGTATAATAGTTTCATCAAACGATGAAAATAGTTCACTAAATATGAAATTAAACAAAATAAAATAACTAAATAAAAATTTACTTTTTGACTCGTCTTGACGAGAGAATTCAAAAAACATAATAAATTGTCTAAATAATGAAAAAAATTTATTAAAAACAAAAATAAGCTAAGTAAAATAAGAAAATACGCAATTATTTCGGATAGAGGCATTATTCCCTATGTTTGGTTTAGCTTTTCCGGTGGTTTTCTTGTGGCTTTTTTCATCTTTTATAAACTTTTTTAATTTTCAGAGCTAATTTTTTTACTTTTTCAATTCAACATAATTAAAAAAAATCTAAAAATATATTTGTTTTGAAAAAAGTTAAAAAAAAGTTCACTAAACATGGAAAAAAGTCACATAAAAGCCTTAAAGTGGCTTTTTTCATCTTATCTGAAATTTTTTTTTGTTTTTTGGTCAATTTTTTTTATTTTTCTAATTTTTTTTATAACGAGGGAGATCTAAAAAATATCATCATGTGGACTAACATAAGTTTTTTTATTAAAATACAAAAAAAAATCATATAAAAAAAAACTATCACACATGGTGCCTAAATATACTATTTTGAACCATGCTGTGTGAAAGCTTCCTCGTGAAGTGAGTGATAATTGGGAGTATTCTCAAAACATCATGTGATATTAAAAAAATTATTACCATGTATGTAGGTGATGATATGTGATATTTATGGCTAATGAATAATCACAAATGACACTATATAGATCATTTATTGTCTCTTAACTATCCAATAAAAATGAGTCATTATATCTCTATTGTAAAATTTATCGTTACGATATTGTATGGGAATATTATGTGAAATTATTATATGGTACTCTAGAAATACCGAATAATTACCCGTGATATTATATGCATGGTACCCTAAGTCAATGATTGATGTTGTTAACTTATTTTTATTGGGCAAGTGGAACGTAAAAATAACTCACTTGTCATATATTGAGTTTTCTCATTTATGATCTGAATCATCATGTAATGACAGATGGTATTTTAAAAATACCTAATAAATTCTTTTTTGATAAATTGGGAATTTTTTTATGCAATAATCTTATATTAGACTGTTGATCATTCTTATATCCAGCCTAAGATTGGAAAAATTATTAATGTTCAAAAGGTATGTTCTTGTGGTGCAATATGTTTTTTTGGGATCAACAAATATTCATGTGAATCCTTACATTTAAGAATGGACCCACGTAATCGTACAATCTTCAAAGAGCACGTGGAACCATGTAGCTATGCTCATTAGCTATTGAATAATTGTCGCTAAGATTGCATGGATAGAGCGAAAATTTTCAACATGTATTTTGCAATGGGAGTGCCAAGATTTATGGGTCTAAATTAGGTACTTGTAGGGCATCACTTGGCATGCCATGATATCCTAAAATCAATCACCAGTTGTTATCACTATAGAAAAATTAAATTTTACGGGTGTTTTTGTTAGAAATAGTATGAATTCAATTGATTTTTTTAAAAAAATTAATTTTTGACCATTATTTTAAAATTGATTGACAATTGAATTGAGTATTCAATTGGCAATTGAATTTTAGAATCAATACCATTCATTGGTAATTGATTCCCCATATGGAATTCTATTTCCTTCATGAATTTTCTCTTGAATTCTGGTATAACCCTTCATGAAGAAAATTATATAAAGACTCATTTAGTATTTTGTATTGAAAAAATACTGGGAGAGAAGAAAGAGAGAGAGAGATAAAGACCAAATTACAATTGCAAGGTGTGAGAGAGAAAGAAAGACAGACGAGATGCGCTCAAGTAGCCGATCTTTGGTGGTGTTTCAACGTTCGGATCAACCGTTTTATCTTGGGAGAGTGACGCCGGTGGAGAAACCTACAATACCCTTGGTAGGCGGTGAATCATTTTTAAGGAAATTGCGTTTGCAAGACTCGATTTGCATATTTTGTTCATGTTATTTCTGTAATTTTGTTTTCTGTAAATTCTGTTTATTGTAATATTTAAAAGTTAATAAACATGTATTTTCTAAATCACCGAGCATAACTTGTGTTGTGTTATATTTCTCCTAATAGTTTTTTCTACTAGCGATCTAGAAAATTGCTGCTATAAGTGGGATATAGCAACTGATTTCAAAAGCTACCAAAAAATGGGTCTTTTGCTGCGTTTTCCAATTAAAACGTTGGTATGTAATTTTCTTTTGTAGCGGTTCATTTTATCTGTTGATTTCCTAAACCCATATATCTCAAAATTTTACGCCAAGAATCCTTATGTCGGCTCATTCTCTCTCAGATCTATCTCCTCACTATCTCTCCCTACCTCTCCTCTCCCTCTCAGATTGGTACCACTTCTTTGATCTCTCATATCTCACATAGGCCAACGTCATCTCGCAGATCTCACATAGACTACCATAACCGGATCTGGGTTTTTGAAAATCGCCATGGATCTTGCTCTCCAATGAATGAAGCTCGCCGAAGAAACCAACCACCACCACCGCTGCTAATCGCAGCCGTCGGCGACGGATATGGTCCAGCAATCGCCGAATCTGGCCCAACAGTCACCGGATCTGGTCCAGCTTATCATCACCACATCTTCATTGTCGACCGTCAAATCTGTCGACCAGACTAATCGCTGTTTCATTCACTGCAAGATTTCACAAGTACTGATATAGATCTTTATTAATGCATAAACATACATTATTTTGGGGATCTTGGGGACTGGGTTATGTAATGAATTTATCTGGATTTGATTGGGTTATGTAATGATTCAAAGGCTGTTTGTCAATTTGGTTTATTTGAATGAAGATTAAAGTTGCTTTTGTTGTATTATAATTTCTGGCTATACATTTTTTGTATAACTTGGTACTTGTACAGTTTCCCAGTACTGAAAGACAAACCTCCAGAAATGTATAGCCAGTGAGATTTGAACTAGTGAGATTTCTGACTATACATATAGGAAGTCAATCTTTGTTCGCTTGCATTTCAAGGAGTTTTTCTTTTTTATGTTTTCTCTTCAATTGCAGATCTGTTTTCTCAATATTATTGAAAGAAGAGGTATCTTATTGTTTTTTACTTCTAGTCTTGTCTTTCATTGTTTATTTTAATATGTGAATTACATATGGTGGAAGGCTTTTTCTTCCTATCTATTATGTCATTCGGACTCTAATACACTCCTAATATACAAATAAAGATTGTTCAACAGCATTTTTTTTTCTGCAAATGACCTAGAAATAGAATCACAGGTTCTACACATTTGCATCTTAATGTTGTTTGCTATTGTTGTGATTTAACTTCTACTTGATTTTCTTACTTTCTTTCGGTTCTTTTTGATTTGCTTATGATTCGCTCGACACATTAAAGTTTATTGTCTTGTTGGAATGTTTTTTTATTGGTTATTTTCACAATTTTTGTAGAATATGTTATCGATAAATACGAAATCTAAGTTTGTGTTTATTTGGGTTTACTTTATAGTGTAGGCTATATTCTCATGACAAATACCTAATTAATTTGAACCATATGTTTGGTGATTCATCACATCCCTCTTGGGGAGTGTTTGTTTATTGCTCTGCTACTCTAAGTTTCTTTATGGGTCTTACTTTTTCTATAACTTATTCATGCCAACCCACTATAGTAAGGTATCCTTACTTACTTCTCATAGCATCTAGGCACTAAGTTTCTAATAGTTTATTTGTTGCTGTTATAGTTCAGTGTTTTGCTATTGCCCTCCTTAGGATCAATATTTATATGATGCAAACATAATATTTGAGATGTTTTGAGTTGATATTCTAAGTTTTTAATTGCATATTTTCATCCAAAAAAATATCACGTATAATTTTTATAATATACTACAAAGAATTTAAAATCGATGAGAATTTTTTAAATTATTATCATTTGTATTACAGATAACATAACAATATAGAACTACTGAGAGAGGACTTCGTTTTCTTCATTGGAAGTTAATTGCAAAAGATTTCACAAAGATGGCATGATACCAAATTCTAACTTGTACTCTCAAGTATAGGCAACTTGCTTTTTGAATTAGATTGTGTCAAGTTTATAATATACTCGTTTTATTTTTTTTATGAACAATTTGTGTAATGGATGTTAAAAATTATTGTGGATTATGAAAATGTAAATTCATTGCATTTTAGAATTTTGAGTTATTAGTTTTTTTATTTAATTTGGTAAATATTTGTAGTTGTATTAGGTATTGTGAACATATGCAAAGAAAATTATTGCAAATTTGCAATAATAGATTAGTTTTATTTCAAATTTAAACTATTTAATAGTAAAATAAATATGAAGAGAATTAGTAGCATTTAACAGTGTCACTAAAAAAGAAGTTCTGGCAACATTTTCAGTTTGAAGCTATAGCAGCATTTTCAGTTCATGGAGAAAAATAGCAGCGGTTTAAAATCGTCACTATAAATCGTTTCAAAAGTGTCGCATTATGTCTTTTTCCAGCATTAGAAAACGTCGCAAAAGAGACCGTTGGTACTAAAAAAACCCATACCAGCGCTTGCCAAAAGCATTGCTAAATACCTACACCGACTGGTATCTCCCAACGTTTCTGGCAACGGTTTAGAAACCGCTGGTAGCAATACTAAAAATTGCTGGTAAAAGATAAAATTTATGTAGTGTATGCACGTTATTGTGGTGTAAAACATTAACAAAAACTTCAACACAAAAGTGATTGGACCCCCACTTGATGAATCAATTACGCATATTCAATATATTTATGACAGGACAAATACCATATTTGCGTACAAAATTGCTCCAAAACCAAATTGCTCCAAAACCACATTCCTCCACAATAACTTTGTTTTGTTTATATTTTTAGCCATAAAACTTTGCTTGCAAATTTAGCCTTAGAAGTTTGTCTTCTACCGGCTTTTGGTATTGCAATTAAAGGTAACTTTCAACTTTTTGCTATTAATTTGGGCAACAAGTTATTATTTTTTTCAACCACATGCAAATTCTGCTATAAGATATAATTATTATTTTTATATAAATAATTTGATACAAAACAAGTAGGCGAAACATTTTTAGAGCAATTAAGCTGGCAAAAGTCAAAGAAGAAAATGAGAGATTGACTATGATTTGTTTTAGAAATTTTCATTATTTCCTTTTTTAGAATTTTTCATTTTAATGCCACCTATTTTGACACGATAATCTTTTTCTAGTTATGCAACTAAATTTTAGTTTCTTTTATTATTAGTTTTGATGGGCAAGAATAACCTAAATTACTACTTTCCTATTAGGGATTACTTTTTTACCAGATTTAGAAACTTTCTATTAGTATAAATAAGGGTGTAAGTCTAAGGATTCATTATTCAATTCATTAATAATATTAAGAATTTATTTCTCATCCTTGTGGATTCAAGGCTCTTCCTCGTAGATTCGAGTGCTTATCTCATTTGCTAGAATGCTATCTAGCATTTATGACATTTTGTTGCGTCCATTGGTATTAAAGCAAAGCTTAATGGCACAAAACGATGCAAATTGCACAAACTCTATTGATGATAATCGTGGGGTTGATGCCTTGTGGGAAACGTTTGAGAGACAACAATAATAGTTGAATGAGATTCGAGAATTGCTTGTTAAGTTCGACTCAACGCCAACAACAGCTCACCAGCAGTTGATCGGGAATGCGCCAAGGGATTTGCCCAAGGATAACCTATTAATTGGGATCAAGTGCGCGTTGAGGGATTTGTTCAAGGCCAACCTGTTCTCCAAAATGCTGAGTGACATCCTTCTCATTATCCTTCTGATAGTGAGGAATCAGGACCTAATGTTGAAGAGTATGAAGGTCATTAACTAAGGAGGCAATAACAATGGATCAATAGCTATCGACTGAAAGTAGATATTCCTCAATTTAATGAAAATTTATATATTGAGGATTTCTTTGACTGGCTCTCGAAAATTGAACGATTTTTTGGAATGATAGAGGTTATTGAGTCAAAGATGGTGAGGTTTGTCGAATACAAGTTGAAAAGTGGCACTACAGTATAGTGGGATCAACTGCAAAGGAATAGATAACGACAAGGCCGAAAAACACCTATTAGAACCTGGCTTATAATGAAGCAGCTTTTTGTGGACAGATTTCTTCTATTGAATTATGAGTAACATCTATTCCACTTATACCAAAATTGTTCGTAGGGTTCCAAGTCGGTGTTTGATTATATGGTGAAATTTTCTCAACTTTCAGATCGGAACAATCTAAATGATACCGAAGGTCAGCAAGTAGCCAAATACTTAAATGGGTTGAAACCATCCATTTAGGAGAAAATTTGGTTACAAGTCATATAGACCGCAGAAGAGGCTCATAACATGGCTCTAAAAGCCAAACAATTGGAGCGAAAGCCAACATATTTAGGGTATCATCGCAACCCTACTGACTCTTCATTTGCTATTTCTACTACCTCTAAAAAAGAAAAAAGTATACAATCCACAACTCTAACAAACCAACCAAGAAGTGCTAACCAAGAAATTAGTTCAAACAACAAGGATGCACTAAAATATCCAAACCCCTACGCCAATCCAACAACCGACAAGTGTTATAGGTGCGACAAGCCGGGCCACCACTCCAATGTTTGTCCAGATCGTCGATCGATAAATTTGGTAGAAGAAGATAACACCGATGCTAAAGAGGTTGCAAAATATGAGAATGATTATGATGGTGTTGAGTTCGCAAAAGAGGATGGTGAACGAGTGAACTATGTAGTGCAATGGGTGCTGATCATGCCAAAAATAGAGAACGTCAGTCAACGTCACAATATCTTTCCGTCATTTTGTTCAGTCAATCAAAAGGTTTTTTTATCTAATTGTGGATACTAAAAGTTGCGAGAAATTTATTGCAAAGAGGCTAGTAGATCATCTAAGGCTATCAACCAAATCCCTTTCGTCTCCATACAGTATTAGGTAGATCAAGAAGGTCCCGACGGTACAGGTAACTAAAATTTGTCAAGTATCTATTTCAATTGGAAAGTTCTACAAGGTAGAAGTTAATTGTGACGTAGTCGATATGGATGCAAGTCATGTGTTGTTGGGTAGATCATGGCAGTTCGATGTGAATGTTATTTATAGGGGCCTGGACAACACCTACTATTTTACTTAGGGAACGCATAAGGTTGCTATAACCCCTTCAAATTAGAAGGTTTTTTTCAAGCTGCTTAAAGTAGAGGGGCAGTCGTTTTTAGCTATAGCCAGTTTAGAAGCTAAGTTTATGACAGACGTAAAGACTTCACAAGAAGTTTATGCTATGGTGATTAATGAGCTTATTATGGAAGGGTAAGAAAAGTCAATCGTTTCGATTCTGAAGAAAATACAACTGTTGTTGGAAGAAATCAAGAAACTCATTGATGATGACCTACTAAATGAAATGCCTCCTATGAGGGATATACAACATCAGATTGACTTTATGCTAGGAGAAAGTCTGCCAAATTTGCCACATTACCATATGAGCCCAAAAGAGAATCAGATTTTAAGAGAAAAAGTTAAAGAGTTACTGCAAAAGGGTAATATTCGTAAGAGCCTCAACCTATGCATCGTTTCTGCCTTATTGACGCCAAAGAAAGAAGGGAGTTGGAGGATGTGCGTAGACAGCAGGGCTATCAACAAAATTACTATCAAATACAGGTTTTGGATTCCTCGCTTGGATGACATGCTGGATATGCTTGAATGGTCAAAATGGTTTTCAAAAATTGATCTACAAAGTGGGTATCACCAAATTTGCATTCGACCGGGAGTCGAGTGAAAAACAGCATTCAAAACTAAGGATGGCCTTTACAAGTGATTGGTTATGTCATTCGACTTTTCTAATGCTCCTAGTACTTTTATGAGGGCTATGAATTAGGTATTCAAACCCTTTTCTGAAAAATTTGTAGTCGTATATTTTGATGACATCCTAATCTACAATAAATTCGAGGAGGGGCATGTGGAGCACTTGCGACAAGTAGTGTTGATGCTGTAGGAAAATAAGTTATACATTAACTTCAAAAAGTGAAGTTTTTTGAATGATCGCCTTTTGTTTTTGGGTTATGTGGTTAGTGCTAAAGAAATTCATATTAATGAAGATAAAGTGTGAGCAATTCGAGAATGGCCAACACCCAAGACTATTGGGAATGTCCGGAGTTTTCATGTGTTGGCCACTTTTTACAAGCGTTTCATTTAGAACTTTAGTACCATTATGACACTAATCACGAAGTGCATGAAGAAAGGAAGATTCTTGTGGTGTGAAGATGCTGAGACAAGCTTTGCTGTGATCAAAGAGAAATTGAACACCGCTCCAGTATTTAGCTCTGTCATGTTTTGAGAAGGTTTTTGAAGTGGAGTGCGATGCTAGTAGAGTGGGCATTGGAGCTGTTTTATCCCAAGAAAGAAAACCAGTAGCTTTCTTTAGTGAGAAGCTTAGTGAAACTCAATAAAAATGGAGTACATGTGATCAAGAATTCTATGCCGTGATTCGTACTTTAAAGCATTAGAAACACTACTTGATACAAGGAGAGTTTGTGCTTTATACCGATCATCAGGCTTTGAAATTTATTAATAGCTAAAAACATATGGACCGTATGCATATTCGATGGTCTACCTTCATTTAAAAGTTTTCTTTCATCATTCGACATAAGTCAGGGGTTTTGAATTGAGTTACAGATGCATTAAGTCGTCGAGCTAATTTGCTAGTAACCTTGGTCCATGAGGTTATAGGCTTTGAAGTCTTGAAGGAGTTGTACAACGATGATGCGGATTTCATAGAGATATGGGCTAAGTGTGTTAAAAAATAACTTGTTAGTGATTTCCATATAACTTAT
Source organism: Heliamphora exappendiculata (assembly GCA_034768845.1). Lineage (NCBI taxonomy): Eukaryota > Viridiplantae > Streptophyta > Magnoliopsida > Ericales > Sarraceniaceae > Heliamphora > Heliamphora exappendiculata. The sequence goes on along the minus strand of JAOTRH010000013.1, from coordinate 3,869,116 downwards.
GGGTATCTAGTGCTAGGTAATCGACTTTGCATTCCCAAAACTTTACTGCAAGAAAAGTTAATTCGAGACTTACATAGTGAAGGATTGAGTGGGCACTTGGGAAGAGACAAGACTGTTACAAGCTCGGAGGAGCGGTACTTCTGGCCTCAGTTAAAGGGAGATGTTGGCAATCTTACAAGAAGGTGTTATATGTGTCTGGTATCTAAAGATTAGTCTTAAAATACTGGTCTTTATATGCCTTTACCTGTTTAACAATATATGGGAGGATTTGTCCATAGATTTTATGTTAGGCCTTCCTTAAACCTAACGAAGAGTCGATTTTGTGTTTGTGATTGTTGATAATTTTTTCAAGATGGCTCACTTCATTCCTTGCCGAAAGATATCAAACGCCTCTCATATAGCTCGATTGTTCTTTTGGGAGGTGGTCCATTTGCATAGAGTTCCTCAGACGATTACATTTAACCGAGATGTGAATTTCCTTAACCATTTTTGGGTGACCCTGTGAAAGATGTTTGACACGTCACTAAATCACAGCTAGACAGCACACCCCCAAACAGATGGTTAAACAAACGTTACCAATCGAACTATGAGCAACTTAATTCGCAGCATCTGTAGGGATAAGCCGAAGCAGTGGGATTACGCTTTGCCACAAGCCGAGTTTGCCTATAACAGTGTCGTTCACAATGCCACTAGGAAATCACATTTCTCTTTAGTATACGTGACTCCTCCGAGACATGCAATGGATCTAGTTCGACTACCACGATCCCCAAAAGTGAGTATTGTTGCCAACACTATGGCTATGAAAGCTCAAGCAGTGCAAGAAGAGGTGAAGAAAATGTTGGAAGAAACTAATGTCAAGTATAAAGAAGTAGCCAATAAACGCAGACGCATCAAAGTCATTACAAAAAATTACTCTTTTAACGACCAGTTTTGGCGACCAACATGAAAATTGGTCACGGAATACATACCATTTGGTGACCAAATATTATTTGGTCACTGAAAACATGCCTTTGGGCAACTAAATGCAATGCTCGTCGCCAAATTTTTGGCGCAGTGCCAAAATCGTGCACGCTCTTTTGGTAACCAATACGTGGTCACGGAATACATATCACGGAGAACATTACTTTGGGCGACCAAATGTAATGTTTGGGGCTAGTGCCAAAATAGCGTAAGACATTTTGGTGACCCACACATGGTTGCAGAATACTTACCATTTGCCACCAAATACTATTTGGTCGCGAAAAACATGACTTTGGGTGACTAAATACAAAATTAGTCACCAAATGTTTGGCATTATTACCAAAATCCCGCGCAAGACCTTTTTGACAACCAAAATGTGGTTGCGAAATACGTACCATTTGGCGACCAAATGTTGTTTGGTCACGAAAAACATGACTTTGGGCGACCAAATATAAAGTTAGTTGCCAAATATTTGGCACTTATTGTAGACTCTCCAATTTGACCAAGCCGTATCTTAAGCACTCGTCCTGAGTGTTCTTCGATGATGAAGATATATAAAACTATGCTAAAGGATACCTCTGAGCAATTCTGGAATCAAGAATTCAACTCAAAATTTAAGAAAATACCTCATACCTCTCTAAACATCGCAGCCACAATATTTGGACCTCTTGGCCATTTCTGTGCTTGGATCCTACAACCAATCGTATTTTTTATGTTCATAGTCATGATGTTTCTCCGATCCTATAAACGGTCATGCCTTTTGATCATCACAGCTTTGGTGATTCTTTGATCCTACAATCGGTCATGACCTATGGATGTTACGGCCGTCATGGTTCGTACTTATTAATATGAAGTATTTTTTAATTATAAAATTAGAAGTTTTTTAACTCTTGAAATCTTTAGTGATGTTTATAGTAGAGTCGTTTATATGCACATATTTCCAAAATAATTTAGTGTTCATTATTTGGAGGTATGACTATAACAAATCTATACAAGCATATTTATTTATTTATTTATTATACTTTATTTTTCTTATTAATTGTCAATAATATTTGAATTAAATAATATTATAATGTTACAAAAGGAAAAAAAAGGTATAAGTGAAAGCAATTAAAATTAAGTTATTTCTTTAAATAAATATATTATATAATGTGAATACAATAAAATTAGAGAATAGTTCGATTTAGTTCCATGGATCAAACTATAATGGATTGTTCTTACTTAAAATAGAAATCAAACGGTATAAAAAATGAACCAAAGCATACGATTTAGATATGCCTAATGAATTTACCGATTCTACCACTAGGGCACTAGGACTTGGAACATAGGATGCCTAGCACATTAGGGCTTGGGAAACCTAAGGCGCCCTTTAGACGCCTTATAGACTAGGGTTTAAAGAAAATCTAAGACACCTTCTGGACTTAGGATCTAGACGCCTTATGAACTAGGATTTGAAGAAAACCTAAGACGCCTTTTGAACTATGACCTAGACGCCTTATGGATTAGGGTTTGAAGAAAATCTTAGACACCTTCTGAACTTAGGATCTAGATGCCTTAATGATTAGGGTTTGAAAAAAATCTAAGACACCTAGACGCCTTATGACCTAGACGCCTTATGGACTAGGGTTTAGAGAAAACCTAAGACACCTTCTAGACTTAGGACCTAGACGCCTTATGGACTAGGATTTGGAAAAAACCTAAGACACCTCTGGACTTAGGACCTAGACGCCTTATGAACTAGGATTTAAAAAAATCTAAGACACCTTCTGAACTTATGATCTAGACGCCTTATGGACTAGGGTTTGAAAAAAACCTAAGACACCTTCTGGACTTAGGACCTAGACACCTTATGGACTAGGGTTTAAAGAAAATCTAAGACACCTTCTGAACTTAGGACCAAGACGCCTTATGAACTAGAGTTTTAAAAAATCTAAGACACCTTCTGGACTTAGGACCTAGACGCCTTATGGACTAGAATTTGGAGAAAACCTAAGACACCTTCTGGACTTAGAACCTAGACGCCTTATAGATTAGGGTTTGAAAAAAATCTAAGACACCTTATGGACTTAGGACCTAAACGCCTTATGGACTAGGATTTGAAAAAAATCTAAGACACCTTTTGGACTTAGAACCTAGACGCCTTATAGATTAGGTTTTAAAAAAAATCTAAGACACCTTCTGGACTTAGGACCCAGACGCCTTATGGACTAGGGTTTGGAGAAAACTTAAGACACCTTCTGGACTTAGGACCTGGACACCTTATAGATTAGGGTTTGAAGAAAATCTAAGATACCTTCTGGACTTAGGACCTAGACGCCTTATGGACTAGGGTTTGGAGAAAACCTAAGACACCTTCTGAACTTAGGACCTAGACACCTTATGGACTAGGGCTTGAAGAAAACTTAAGACACCTTGTAAACTTAGGACCTAGACGCCTTATGGACTAGGGTTTGGAGAAAACTTAAGACACCTTCTGGACTTATGACCTAGACGCCTTATAGACTAGGGTTTGAAGAAAATCTAAGACACCTTCTGAACTTAGGACCTAGACGCCTTATGGACTAGGGTTTGAAGAAAATCTAAGACACCTTCTAGACTGAGGACCTAGACGCCTTATGGACTAGGGTTTATAGAGAACCTAAGGATTGTCACTCACACACGAGCCTAGGGTAAAAGGATTTGTCTGGCGCACCAGGGCTTAGGGTGCCTAGTCTTCTAGGGCTTGAAAGATTTGCCTGGCGCACCATGGCTTAGAGAACCTAAGGGTCGTCTTACGAACCTAGAACCTAGACAACGCTTCGCATATGACTAAGATTTGAAAGAAGTTTGTCTGGCGCACCAGGGCTTGGATCAACGAACCATTGCTAGGGCTGCTACACAACTTCTAGGATTTTACAGGCTCATCTTTTCTGCTTTGGACTTGAAAAGTTATGCCCCACTGTAGAAGAGTTCAACGCCATTCTTATTCTCGTCCCACGGGAGTTCATGCCAATACCTTCCATATTCATCATACATCCTTGTGGTCTGACTGGCCAAGGGGTTTCTTTCTTCATCCATGGGAATTCACTGGGCACATATTTTGTCCTATCGATGCCCTTGGTGACTTCAATTTTTAGTTGCGGTGCCGTTATTTTCTATGCATCCGTCTGCTTGCTTGGTGGACATTGCTGAGCAAATAAGGGAAGGGAAGGACTTCATGCCCCTTGTTTTAGCTGAGACCCTGATTGGTCTAGTGCTATCCACCCGGGTGTAATCACGTCTTTTTTCGGTTATCCTCTGCTTCTCCAAGGTGAAACTCAAATCTCTCATTTTTTTGCTCCTCTCCTTTTGCTAATTTTTTTCTCGATTTTTATCACTTTTCTCTCCTTTTGCTGATTTCTCTCGAATTTTACCGCTCTTCTCTTCTTTTGCTAATTTTTCTCGAATTTTACCGCTTTTCTCTTATTTTTCCACTATCTCCACATATATCTCATTTTACTGATTTCTCTCGATTCTTACCTATTTTTTCTCTTCTCAAATTTGACTGATAGAGAAGGTAAATTTTTTGTAAAAAAATAGGGTTCAAAAGGGTACAGCGATGTTGCCTTTATCTATCATCCTTTTTTACTCGATATGCACTACCAATGCGGCTTGGAGACAGTATCTTTCTCCGGTGACTAGAAAAGGCATCACTTGGCAGTGCTCTTGGTGGCGGATCCCCTTTTATGACTTTGACCATTATGAACCATCCAAATATCTTGCTGATTGGTCTACGGCTGTCCACTTTCTTCTATCCCCATCGGATCATGAGGCAGTTTGATTGAGGTCAGATCATGTTCCACAGCGTACAAGGTCGTATGTATTCATCTTCCCTTCAGGCCCCATTTCTGGTGCAGTAGTAGGAGGCTTGACCATCTTATTCACTAATGGAGATGCAGGAGCTATCCCACACTGAGCTCCTTGAGGAGTACAATGCGTGGTTGGTACAGAAAAGAGAGCAAAAACTAAGAAGAGGGAGAAGAATAAGAAGCGAAGAGGAGGAAGATTTGAGGAACTTGCTTTGGCCCTCTTCGGTGTTTACACACAGCTTGTTGACCCCAGAATGTCCTCGTTTGTACAGTCTACCACCACAAATGACAAATTGGCAGATAGTCGTCGTATTGCCCTTTTGTCCTTTTTGCTGGAAAACTTGGGACATTCTCATTTTTCTATGAAGTTCTTAATGTCAAAGTACCATGGGAGGCCATCAGTGCTTTCTTCAGCCGTTGTCATCTCGTATGCTGGCTTTCTTTTCTACTCTATTATCAGAGGTTTCATCTGCACTCCGAGTGGTATGTCAATCATGGATGCTAAGGTGGCCAGTGCATCAGTGAACTTGTTCTACAGTCTCAGCACATGGGTAAAGATTACTAATTCAAAGCACGGTATCAGCTTCTCTAGCTCTTAATGGTAGAGAATTAAGGTTAAATCCCTGACCTTTCATTCTCCTCTTGCTTGGGAAACTACTAGTGTTGAGTCTCCAATGACTTCCAATTTAGTTGCCCCTAGTTCTAAGGCTGCCTCCAATCCTGCTAGACATGCTTCGTACTCAGCCTGATTGTTGGTGACTTCAAAATTGAGCTTTAGGGACAACGGAACATGTGAATCATCGGGGGTGACAAGAATGACTCCTATTCCATAGCCGTATTGATTGGATGCGCCATCGAAATATAGAGTCCATTTGTCCTCCCCAACTTTCATTAGTTGTTCGTCGGGAAACTGAAATTTCGTGTCTTCATCCCCTTCAACTGGTTGGTCGGCCAGAAATTCTGCCACTGCTCTGTCCTTGACTGACTTTTGAGTGACATATTGGAGATTAAACTCGGATAATAGCAGCAATCATCTGGCTAGCCTTCCTGCTAGTGCTGACTTTTTAAACAAATACTTCAATTGGTCCATCCGAGAGATGATGGTCACTGTGAAAGATAGCATGTAATGTCTTAGTTTTTGGGAAGCCCAAACCAAGGCCCAACATGTCTTCTCCAGCGGCGTGTACCGTATTTTTGACCTGGTCATCTTCTTGCTTAAGTAGTAGACGAATTTCTCGACTCCAGTTTCACCTTTTTGTGCAAGCATGCATCCCATAACTGAATCAGTCACTGACAAATAGAGGATCAGTGGCCTATCAGGTTCGGGAGGAGCTAGAACAGACGAATTTTGTAAGTATTGTCGTACGACATCAAATGCGTCTTGGCATTTCTGATCCCATTCAAATTTAACTCCTTTCTTCAATAGACGGAAGAACGGCTCACAAGTAGTTGTCAATTTAGTGATGAAGCGGCTAATAAATTAGATCTTCCCTAGAAAACCCCTAACTTCTCGCTCGGTCCTCGGAGGAGGCATTTCTAAAATTGCTTTGATTTTTGAAGGATCGACTTCAATGCCTCATTGGATGGTCATGAATCCGAGCATTTTTCCGGCAGTGACTCCAAATGCACACTTCTGCGGGTTGAGCCGCGTCTTGTACTTTTGGATTCTTTCAAAGAATTTTTGTAGAGCTGTGATGTGGCCTTTTCGATCCTTGGATTTGACTATCATATCATCCACGTACACTTTGACCTCCTTATATATCATGTCATGCAATAAGGTAGTGGCAGCTCTTTGATAGGTTGCCCCTGTATTTTTCAAACCAAACGGCATCACACGGTAACAATAGGTGACCCAAGGCGTGGTGAATGTCATCTTCTCTCTGTCTTCGGGATCCATCAAAATCTAGTTGTACCTGAAAAAGCCATCCATGAATGATAACAAGGCATGACCCGCAGTACTGTCGACTAGGACATCAATGTGTGGCAGTGGAAAATCGTCTTTCAGGCTAGCCTTGTTGAGATCTCGAAAGTCCACGCAGACTCGAATACGACCGTCCTTCTTTAAAACTAGCACTATGTTGGTTACCCATTTCGGATACTCAGTACCATTAGGAACCCAAAGTTCATCTATTTGGCAACCTCTTTCTTGATCTTCAGAGCCTATTCTGGTCGAATTCGTCTTAATTTTTGTTTAATTGGTTTAGTATCGGGGTATAGAGGAATATGGTGCTGGACGATGTCGGGATCAATTCCGGAAATATCCTCATAAGACCATGCAAACACATCTTTGAATTCTTTTAATAAAGTTATTAATTTTTCTTGTTCAGCTGAGAATAAAGAGGAACCAATTTGAACATTTTACGGATTAATTTCATCACCCAGATTTATTGACAGAGCTTCTTTAATTATTGGTTGGACACGCATTTCTTCTTCTCTTTTTATTAAAAGTTTTATTTTTTCGGGAATATCCCCGTTAAATTCAAAATCGTTAAAAAGTGTATGAAATAAATCAAACAAAGCAGAATAACTGAAAATTTCGTTCATTTCATTAGAAACAGCGGGAATTACAAACTCGATAGCAAAAGAAGAGGGAGGAGCACCAACAGGTGTGCCCTCGATTACAGACTCAGACTCGATCTCGGACTCGGGATAGATAATGTGCACACCATCAGACTCGATGGTCCAATTCTTTACTTGCTTTGTGGCCGCATCGACAATGAGTTTGGTGCAATCTACCGGTGCGCTAAAGTCCATCATGAAACAGTCTGATTAAATCATACGCAGTTGAGCCATCTTTTGGCAGAACAGCATTCCCAGGTCGGTACCGTCGAGTTTGTCAGTCCAATCCTCTCTCTGAACCTTCTTTTCTTCCTTCTCTCCTTCTATTGTTTCTTCCACCTCTGTGTCGGACAATTGGTGGCTGAAAAAGTTCTCCAACCCAGGTAGCTTTTGATTAGTTTTTTCATCAATCCACGGTTTTGGAAAGCCACAATATGGGAAGTCTTCCCCTTCCTTGTTGAAGTATCCATTGAGTGTCCCGGAAAAATTAGCCTTTCGTCCCTTTTTAAGCCCTTCCAGATCTTCTTCCGTTGGCTCATACCCAAGACCAAAACGGTGCAAAGTCGGCAATACCTGAATGGGTTCTGGGATTCCCTGCAGCTTACGTCCCAATCCCATGCCAGGGAAGAAGGACATTTTTCTCATCATCATTAAAGCTTGTGGGTTGACATACATTTCTTCCTCATTCATCAGTGTTTGAACAGCCTGTGCTTCATCGAATTGGAAACCACTGAGCAGCACGCCATCTTTGCTATGTTGGACCTTTAACAGAGTTGTGCCTTCTCTTTCTCTCGGGGGATGGATGCTATCCTCTCCATGAATGGTCAACACTATCCCGTTCTTAATCAATTTTAGTTTCTGGTGGAGGGTAAAAGGTACCGCCTGAACATACGGATCATGTAGCCATGGCCTACTTAGCAGCAAATTAAAGGAGACTGGCACATCTAACACGTGAAACTCAACTGATGTCTCCAGTGGGCCTACCAAAACAGCGAACGTCACCAGTCCTAGTACATCCCTTCTTGTGTTATTATAAGTTCGCACTCCTTGATTGCAGGGAGTGAACTGGTCTGGTCTCATCCCTAAGCAAATGGTTGTTCTCAACGGGCAAGCGTTCAAAGTATATCCATTGTCGATAAGGGTCACTGGGACCCATTTTTCTAGGCACTTAACGGTGATGTGAAGCGGCTTATTGTGGCTTCTTCCCTCAGCAGGCAGATCCTTATCAGAAAAGAAAATGACCTTTGGTTTAGCGGCTGGCAGGATTAGCCCAATCAATTGTTCCAGGGTGGCCTCTATCGGGACACTGGCTTTATTCAAAACTTTTAGCACAGCTTGCCTGTGCTTGTGCGAGGCCATCAGTAGCCCCCATATGCTGATGTTGGCATGTGTTTTCTTCAATTGTCTCAACACTGTATCATCTTTCTCTTCCTGTTCTTTCACCTTTTCTTTTTCACTCAGCTGCCCTTTTTCCAGTTAGGCTGGTTTGAAGTGTCGCCCGCTTCTGGTGAAATGTTCTACACCCTCTTCAGGGTTCCACAATCCTGTTATTATGTCACTACCCTGCCGTAACTCGTTCACAAGTGGAGGGCTCTCGAATGCCCATAAATCACTTAGATTAGTGAACGCTAGTCTTTCTTTCCTTTCTTCGTCATCTTCTATAGCCCAGGTATTGTCGATTTCCTCCCAAATGTCATCCTCGATAAAATTTATTTGTTGTTCCCGAGTACCCCAAAAATCACTCCATTCGGCCCTGTCAGATTTCAACACAATTCTTACCAGCCAATAGAATTGCATATCGTCGACGTGTACCTCCTCCTCAAAAAGTCAGGGAAGAGTGATTCCATCAAGCATGTGGCCAAATCCATAAGGTCGGGCCGGATAATCTAATGGCCAATCGTCTTCTTCGTTGTGCTCCTCCTCTTGTTAGTAGACTTGGATTAGCGGTCGATACCATTCCTATACGTTATCATTCCATTCCTCCATCCTATCTTGACTGCCTCTAATCATGACAAATGAACATGCTGACTGATCTTCAGTAGAAGAAACACGAGGGCATGGCAACTATGTGGAACAGATATGCTGACTTGGGTCCTCTGATTCGCCCAAAGACATGTATTTCACTCCAACTTGCCTGGCATGATTTAGGAGCGGATTAGTAGTGACATTCGGCTTTGGGGTAGCTGATGGAGGAGGGATCACTTTGTTATCAATGTGATTCTGGATCTCATGACGGAGTCTCATGCACTTGTCTGTTAAGTGCCCGTGGCCTTGGTGGAAGGCACAGTATTGGGAGGCATTGTACCTCGGAGGAAGTAGATCGGGAACAGGCATGGGGTCTAATGGCTTGATGAGCCCCTTCTCGACGAGTCAATTCAGGGCAGTGGATAAAGAAATATTGAGGGGAGTGAAGACCCTCCTCGACTTTTGTTGCTGTTGGCCATTGTCTGACTGTTGAAGGCTGTTTGCTCGATGGGTGGAAGAAGAAGGATTTAAAAGGTTCACCTCACTCGAACGAGCAGCGGATGGATTTTGGTTGGTTGTGGGGAAAGTCCTTCGTGGTGGTTTCTGACTGGGTTCTGCTTTCTCAATGTCACCGGATTGTATTGCGTCTTCTATCTGAATCCTGGCATCAAATAACTGCTCGAACGTGGAGAGCGGCTGTGTAATCAGATAGCGTTTCAGGGGGGTTGCAGATTCTTTGCTACCATCCTCACTTGCTCCTTTTCAGAAGTTGATTTGTCATCTTAGCGGCCTTACCCCTCCAACGGGTCAAGAAATCAACGAAAGAGTCCCTGTTTTCTTGGCGAGTGGTCTCTAACTCACGAGTAGTTACATCTAACTGAATATTATAACTATACTGACTGACGAATGCCGTAGCTATGTCCTCCCAAGTTCTGGTCTTTGCTACGTCAAGGGAGAGGAATCATTTTTGGGCTGTCCCGAAAGAGATCGATGGAAGAGCTGGGCTTTCTGCTGGTCATCAATTTCCATTGGTAATAGGGTACCTACATACATTCATAGATGAGTCCTGGGATCTTCGATTCCATCAAACTTTTCCATGTCAGGCATTTTAAACTTTTCTGGTAGCTTCGCCTCTGGAAACAGGCACAGACCACCTACGTCCAGCATATATTCTTTTATTCCTTTAGCTTTCCTTAGCACTTTTTCCATCCAGTCAATTTTCTCGACTAATGCAGATTCCTTGGACTGAGCGGTATTTTCCTCCTCAACCATCACCTGTCGAGAATTTCGTGGTGGTGGTATAATGACTTGTGGTCCATTGGGGACTTGATTGTCATCCCAAAGGTCCTCAGCATTCTCATTCGCATCATTTGGTTGCCCATTCATGACAGGGATACAGCCCTGGATCGCCCGGATCTGTGCTTGGCACTGCACTTGGGTCTGGGTCTGCTGTTCTACAGCCCGATATATCTTAGTAATAGCCCTCATCAGGGTTGTCAGATTAACTTTATTCTCTGTCATATCTGTTGATCCAAAAACTTTACGAAGTCTGCCCGATTCTGATCTTACCCAAGCTCGTATCGAATGTACTTTTTTCGAATCAATGGTAACTCACAGAAAAATCTAGTCCCACAAGCAGGATAACCAATTTCAGATATTTTTTAAAAGAGTTCAGACAACAAACAGCAAATCTTTCAGATACCCCAAACAGCAGAAGTTGAAATAATGCCCATGTCAGGCTCATGCTAGCAACATAACAACTAAACATCTAAAAACCTGGAATAAGAACCAGAGTGAATGAATCAACTAAGTTCTAGAGGAAAGGCTTTATCTAGACGGACGATGTTCCGACAAGAAGATTATTCGATCCCTCAAGAGACTGGTTCGACCTATGTTTCTAAAGCACTCCGACAAGGAAACAGATCTAACTCTCTAGGATTCTGATGAAAAATGGGCAGCATAATGGTAAGGAGAAAGGACTGACTCTCATAGGTATGTCAAAGGTTTGAGAGAAACGAGTCTAAACAAAGGCGGAGAAAACCAACGACTCGGGGAGAACCTAAAGGAGAGAGAAGCTACCCTAGAGGTGCTAAACGAAACATGGGCATGACCCCGAGAAGAAAATTATGGTAAGAGAAACCGAATATGGTGAAAAACCAAAATTCAGGTAAAAACCCGAAGAAAAAGTTTACCTCGGTGAAGGATAACGGAAAACTCAGGCCGAACCCAGGAAGGGAACTAACCTAATCCGGACAAAACAATCCTAATAATATACAATTAAAACATACAATAAAAAAACAAATAATCCTATTAGGGTTAGCAGCACCTAATTGGGGGGATCTAAGTTCACTATATGCAAAAGGTCGGGTTTAATTAATTTGAACAGGGTACCTTCTTAATAGAGCCATGTATATACCTCCCATGCCTGGAGTGGTGCAGGACATAGTCAAACAGTACGCCTGAACTCTTTTACTGCACCTATGATAGCATACAGTCAGCAAGGATTGCCCGTCTTCCCAACAATCCTCGAAACGAATTAACGTTCAGGGCATTAGGTCGACCAGATAGGGGGGTTTGAAGAACAATGTATATGCACGCGAAAATGCAAATGAGAAATTTATACTAAGAACCAATGATGCTTTTGAGTCTAGCCCTCTTATTTGATTTTGGAAATCAGTCCCCAGCAGAGTCGTCAGAAAATACTGTGGTGTTTGGGATTTAGGGGTCAAAAATAAAAAAAGTCAAAAATATTTTTAGAAAATATTTTAAACAACTTGAAAATCAAAATTTGAAAACCCATTTTTATTAAAAATGGAGTCGCCACTTAGTTTTTAAGAAAAACAAAGAAAAACAAAAATAGCCACTGATCTTAAAAACGTTAACCAGAGAAAAGAGGGTTCGAGGGCTAATATACGAATCGGGGAAGGTGTTAGGCACCCCGTTCGCCCAATCGTAAGATTGGCCTATACTAATCATCATTGGTTCTTTAATAAAATTTCTCAAATGCATGTAAATAAAGAAAATAGTGGCAAAGAGAGAATATCCAAAATCAAATATGAAAAATATATAATATATGTACATAACACTCCAAAATAAATAAGTGTCAAAAGTACAATTCTAAATCATATGACATGCAATTTTTATCTAAAGGATATATTAAATATACCCACATGCAGTATTCACAAAAATAAGCTAACTATCACTATTTAAATAAAAGAGCAAAATATATCAAAAGATGCTAAAATTACCTAAACATACATTGTTACAAAATAAGTTAAACTATTCTAAGCATGATTTCAATAAAAAAAAACTAAAACATACATTAACATGATGAATAAGTAAAAGAAATGAGAAATGCAAAATAAAATATGCATAACAAGAATTTTAAAAGAAAATTTATAAAAGAAATTTATGAAAAGAGTTTTAGAAAAATGTTATACTAGAAAAGGAGGTTCTAACTATTTATTTTTACATTTAAAAAAATAAAATAAGAAAATAAAATCTATCTTTGAAATACTTTTTATGATTTTTGATTTAATAAAATAAAATAAAAGAAAAATAAAATAAGTGCTAAAAGAGAAATTACACTAATATTGAGAGAAAAGAAAAAAAAAAGAATACTAGAAGAAATTAATTTAAGCTAACATTAAAAGGAAAGAAAAAGAAATAGGATAGAACATAAAAAGAAAAATAAAGTTACATTGCCATAAAAAGAAAAGAAAATACATATTAGCATTAAAGATTAACTAATATTAAAAGAAAAAGAAATACAAAATTGAGTATTATAAGGAAACAAATAAAATAAAATACTAGAAAAAAAAATTACATTCCTATTGAAAGAAAATGCAAAGAAATGAAAAATAAAAATTATAAAAGAAATACTAAGCTAAAAGAGAAACAAAATAGAGCATTAAATTAATGTTATAAGAAAAGAAAAAGAAATGAAATAGAATACTAGTAAAAGAAAATTAAACTAACTAAAAGAAAAATAAATAAATAAATATTAGGACATTAAATTAACATAAAAGAAAAAAAATAAATGAAACGAAATACTAGAATATGGGTATAATATTGATAATTACAACTATTTTTATGTAAGTGCTTGAATTATAACAATAACGACATTATTTAGTCGTATTGTTCAAATTATGTTAGCACTAATTAATGATTGAATGAATTTAATACAAGTAAACAAATAAGCTAAATAAGCTAAAGAATGAATTCAAACATAAATAAAGCGACTATGAGTAATATAATAGCATAATTGTAAATGAAATGATCAAAATAACCCGGCCACTCCAAAGAGGTAGAAAGTTGAGCCAGAAGGGCCGGGGATCTAACAAGGTACCTAGATTGCGAAATCCTCAAATCGGGAATGTGCTTCAATGGGTCAATCCCCGGGTGGTGATCCAAGCACGGTAGACTTCAATGTAGGTGTTGGAGGTTCGGGACTCAGAATTTCAGCAGGGCTTCGGCGTCGGGGCTCGGGATCACTCGATATATCGGCAGAGTCTCTCTCACTCAAAATTCATCCTGAAAACATACGCTGGGGTACGGTATTTATAGAATTCTTCAACCAATGAGATGCTGCCACGTTTTGGGACACGTCAGGCCATTTGGAGTTGGCGGTCGCCACAATGCAAGTTGGCGGTCGCCATATTTTTTGAAGGTTCCACAAAGTTCTATGGCGGTCGCCACAATAGAAACTGGCGGTCACCATGATGGAAGGTGGCAGTCGCCACTTTGGGCTAGGGATTCTACAAAGTTTTATGGCGGGCGCCATGAAGGGAGTTGGCGGTCACCTTACTTGGGCAGCAAGTTTCGATAGTTTGACACAATTTCATTGGTTTAAAGGTTTCGAGTTCAAATAACGAGCTTGGTCACTTTCCGAGGATCGAACTAAGGCCCTATTCCACCTGTTTTCATCATCGAATTCGCCTAAAATTAGGCGGGGTCAAATTTGGCTGTCTACAGATGCCAGCAAGATGTAACAGCAATGGTTGTTGGATGTTCACAAGGAAGCTTCGAGCAATAAGACTAGTACAACAGACGTGACGGACAGGTGTACACCTCGACAGAAGCGAGTTTCATTTGCTCTTGATTTGGTTAGTGGCAGTGATCTCTCCGATTGTGTGCATAAAGGAGGAGAGATAGGGCCATGCTCTTCTACAAAGTAGTGAGCTTTGTAGGGCACCTGGGTTGGGGTGCGAGCACCTCGGTGTAGAGGTGTAGGCTATGCTATTTGGGTGTGGCAAGTCGACGACAATGACGAGCGCAGAATCGACAACGATGCTGGTTATCTTCTGGGTGGTTTGAAAAATTCAAGCAAATGTGGAAATTGTTGGTTGTAGCTTGTATTCTACCAGGCCCGTATTTTATTTTTTTAGTCTATATGTAATTGAGTTGGGTGGAATTAAAGGTTCACTAGAATTCTTTATGTATAGGGTTTCTACGTGTGTGCCTATAAATAGGACACTAGTTATGCTATAAGAAATAGGTCGTGAGTCAGAAAATTAAAAGGTCAGCTGGTAGAGAGAAGGGAGACGGGTGTTGTACTCTTTCACATACAATATAGTGAAATATTTTCTCTATCACTCGTGGACGTAGGTCGATGTGGGCCGAACCACGTAAATCCTCGGTGTTATTTATTTTCTTCCTTTTTGTGCGTAATTTTGCTTCTGTTCGTATTTAAAAATTAGTGTTTAAATCCCAACTATATATATATATATATATATATATATATATACCACCACATCCGCGCGCGCACACACACCACACACCTCCGGCACATGCACACAGCACACACATTTCTTAGCACTGGACACTTAGGCCATGTTTATTTTATAGGATAGGATTATAAGTCATTAATTATTTCCTTAGTAATAGTTTCAGGACACCAATGGCCATGGATTATTAATTCTAATTTTTTTCTATTTTCACGTTTGATTATCTCATGAGATAAGAAAATTTATTCTATCCAATTATATATTTATTTGTAAATTAAAAAGTCACGATTTATACTTATAACAATAATACCCATTGAAAACAATTGTAGGTCAAGATTTATACATATGACAATTGTTGGCCTACAATTGTTTTGTAGGCCAACCAATAATATAAATCTTATTATTGTATAAATCTTGGCCAACAATAATAAATCTTGACCAACAATTGTAAACAATTGTAGGCCAACCAATAATAACAAACAGAAAATAAAAAATAATAATAAATGATTAAACATTAACTAGTAATATAAATAGATTTGATCAAAAAAGTTAAAATGATTGAACATTAGTAACTCTAAATAATTAAATAACGTACATTAATCTTAAAATAAAATGAACAAGGATAATTTTCGGTGTATACCATATAATTTTGTAACTATCAATATGATCCAATCATACACTTATTGATCTTAAAGCAACTTAATTTTTTTTATATAAAATGAACAAGCATCATCCGCGACAAAGGAATGTCGTCTGCAGTTTAGCTTGGTGACCAAATCAGTATTTGTTTTGGTTAATTAATCCTTTTCCGTCAACCAATTTGACGCTGGGAGAGTTTTCCCCAATTGCTGAAGTGAAAATTAAACCACAAATTACCCTAAAGCCACATCTAGCCGTATTTGTTTTGCTTAGGTGAAAACAAAACCGCCTCCGCCTCCCTTACATGTCAAGCATCGAAGCTCCGACCAGTCCGTCTTCAATCGGAGATAAAACCCTCTACGCACCATCGACTTCATCTTCAACAACCAGTTTGTCATCGTCACGGCACAGGGCAAGACCAACCCTAACCAGAACACCGGCATTTCGATAACCTCACAGCGACATTATACCTCGACCAAAACACCGACAACCCGTCGGCGTCGTACCTCGACCAGAACCTCACAGCGACGTTGTACCTCGACCAGAACACCAGCAAACCGTCGTTCCTTGTATGTATATTATTTTTCTGCACTTTCGCGCCATTCTCTCTGGTTGTTTGAAGAAGAAACGTCTGGCCCTATTGAAGTTGTAGATTTAAGTGATTCTATTTTTTTTGATTCTGTGATTTAATGAATATCTTTTTCTGTAATTGTAGTTGTAGTTATAAATAGCAATGAATATCCTTTGCTCTGATTATTTCATGATTTTTTTTTTGATTGTGCAAATGACCTACAATGACATATTTATATTGGTTTACATTTCAAGGTATGCCCACCACATGTTTGATAAAATTACTGAGTAAGAACTGTTATATTGGAACTAGCTGATTTTTTTGGAACAAATCAGAATTTTTTTGAAACCAGCTTGTTATATTGAAACAAACCACCCAGGTGAATATATATTCACACCACAGTGTGAATATTCTTCTTGGATTGTTTCAATAGACTTTCAAAAGCTCAGGTGAATGATTATTCGGAGAAGATTGAATCCATTGCTGCCAAATTGGCTGCCCCTGTGGTGCGGGCATTCTTCACCTTTGTCTGTATTGGCAATTTGCATGTTAAAGAAATAATATTTGGGTTCTTCTAGGTTTAGTAAAGTACATTTTTTCATACTTGTTCCCCACTTTTTCTTTTGATTTATTTTTAGATTAGTTTATGTAAAGAACTGATTTAATTTAATAATTTTTATAATTGAGGTGATTCCTTACATCTGGCCTAACCTTCCTAGGTGTAGGTGTCAGGTATATGGTTTTGAAAAAAACTTTGATATTATTTATTGTTTGGCCATGTGAAAGATGCCGATCGGTTGAAGTGTTACTGTTGAAAGAAAAAATTGAACTGCCCTTACCACTGAGATATGGGCAATACCTTATTGAAATGTGTAGGGAGAACATTTTCATTTCTATAAGTCTGATTTAATAATATGAGCATCTGATATGGGTTCT
This sequence comes from Heliamphora exappendiculata, assembly GCA_034768845.1. Classification (NCBI taxonomy): domain Eukaryota; kingdom Viridiplantae; phylum Streptophyta; class Magnoliopsida; order Ericales; family Sarraceniaceae; genus Heliamphora; species Heliamphora exappendiculata. The sequence goes on along the minus strand of JAOTRH010000013.1, from coordinate 3,851,933 downwards.
CATTTCTACCAAACTTTTCCCTTGAAACACTTCCAGTCAGCTATGCAAGAATCTCTGCAGTATCTTTCTGTAACTTTTGTTGAAGAAAGCCCTTCTAAAGTAGGAGGAGAAAGTCCAATTCCCACTTCTCCAGGATTGAGGAGAAGATTTGTGTAAGAAGAAACTGTGGTTTCTTTACTGCTCTTATTTGGTGATACTTTTTGGTCTTAGGTTGTTTCATTTTTTTTTTAAAACTAAACAGGCCCTCATCTAACACTGAAGATACAACTCGTGAGAGTGTTGCAAGTGATCATTTAGCGCCTGTTAAATTGGATACTGTGGCACGGGCACATATTGACAAGCACAGGTATTTTGCACATCTATCTCATTGCTGAACTAGTGCATGTAAAAAAGTGAGATCATTTGCTTTGGTTCATTAATTTGAAAAATACCTTTGAGATTCCTGATGCATGTAGGCATGACTAGTTTGCATATAATTTTTTTGTATGTGTACTACATTGCCACAATTGAATGGTGATATCTTTTATACATGTACTACATTAGAGTCACCGTGGCATGGCACATGAGTTCCCCCCTGAAACCAATCTGGAATAGAATCACCACAGTTTTACACTAGATTGACTTGTAATCTGTCAAGCACTAGGGTCATTACAGCCTTACTTAGTATTTCACAAGTGTGGTTTCTAATTCCCGTCATACATTGGCTGATATTCCCGATACCGTTTACATGTGGTTGCAATCATTATGCCAGCTGATACCACGATTCAAAACCCTGCATCATCAACTTACAATTAATCATGTCTGGCAGTTTAAATTATCAGCCTATGAACATGACCGCATCACTAGGTTCGAAGTTAAATTTTGTGACTAGGCTTCAACATTTTTTTTTAAAAACTGTAGATGCTCAATTTTAGTTTTTTTTCCCCTAGTATCAAGGCATTAACCAATTGAATACAATTTTTACTGCATTTACTATATTGTTGATAATTCTCATACTTGCCTGTTAACAGAAAGCTTTAAGATGACTTGACAGAGGAAATGGTTGGGTTGGCACAGCAACTTAAAGAGAGTAGTCATGATGAGTCAATCGCTCAAAAACACTGATAAAGTAAGTTCTAAAACTTGATCATGTAGTTTTGAATTACTTTGATTCTTTTTTCTTTTTTTGGGGGTGGGTAATATGTTGTAACGGATTCAATTTGCTTAAACAGTTTTTGACTTCAAATCAAATATTGAACATTCAAAGTTTTACATGTTCGATATTTGATTTGAAGTTAAAAACCATGGAGCTGCAATAAGTCGCTCCTTTATAACTTGTGTTGCATCTAATTTTCCTTGAAAATCATTGATGTAACTATGTAAAGTAGAATATTTATAGTTACACAATTTTGATAGGCTGGCAAATTGCATGCAATAGATCTATTTTTTTGTTGTTGGTGTTGGTATTTAAAATTCAGAATGTATACATGAGTAAGTTTTAAATTCCACATCTCATATCGCAAAACCTCACCCTCTATTACCTGTTTAATTGAGGTTTGAAATTGATGACAGCTTAACAACACTTCCTGAACTCAAAATATTTTTTAAGGGAACATCATTGTAATTGTTGGGCCTCAATGTGAAACTTTCTTTTCAAGGACTTCGTAATTTGAGCACAAGTGAGACTATAAACTAGTGGTTCGATGAATTGGGCACGGACATGTACACATTACTAGGCTAAATAAATTTGTACTAATAATGGGCACCTCAGTGCAAATTTAAATTAGATAATGAAATTTTTTTTTACGTAATTTACATTTTTTTAATTTTATTAATTTTATGTTTATTTTGTAGAGTTTAACAGTTTTTTTTTTCTTTTCTTGTAACAGATACGGATCAAGAATTCTATTGTGCTTTTGAAGTGATGATCATGCTATTGAGATTGAGGAATTGATGAACTATTTTGTAATTTATATCATTTTTATTTGGATGTATTTCGAACGATTGATGAATGCTTGGAACTTGTTATTTTTTTTCAGATATATTTTGAACGGTTGATGAATGCTTACAACTTGTTATTTTATTCGGATATATTTTGAATTATATTATTATTAAATTTTTGGTGAATTGAATTGATGAGAATGCATTTGGTAGTGATTATTATTGTGTTATACATATTTTTTTGATAATGATTAGCGAAAAAAATATTATAGTTTAATTATGGGAGTTTTGTTTCTGGTTTATCTTTAGTAATGAAAATGATATTTGTCGCTGAAAACATGTTGTGTTTTTGGTGATTATATAGTGACATATGTTTTATCGGCAAATGTGACCATTACCGATGAATTAGGAGCATCAGCGACGGATGACTGGCCTTGTAGGCGAAGAAACATCATTGCCGACGAATCTGCTTGTCGTGGATAATTACCATTAGAGACGAATGCCTTGGTAGGCGAAGGTAGGTCGTCGATTTTGTCGTCGGTAAGTGTTGATCTTTCGGCGACAACACAAAATCGTCGCAGTAGATCTTCCCAGACCAGGGTTTTGCTGCAAGTTGGCGACGAAATTGAAATCGTCGCAAAAGGTCTTGGGCGACGAATTTCAAGTTTTCAGCGACGAATATTGTCTTCGCTGTTGATCATTTTATTGTAGACGCACCACCATAAATAGTATAATAAATAAATGAAGACTTATTAAAGTGGATCCACTGTTAATAAAGAAAATTTTTAAGGATGGGTAACTTTTTTATATGGCTTTTTTAAGTAAAATTTTTTTTATGTTTGTTCAAACGATAATATTTTTTAGATCTTTCTTATTATAAAAAATCAAAAAAATAAGAAAAATGACCAAATGGTAAAAATAGTTCAAAAAAGAAGAAAAAAAACACTTGGAAGTTTTTTTTTTGTCTCTAGTGAATTTTTTTAAATTTTTTTAAAAAATATCTATATTTTTATATTTATTTTATCATGATGAATCAAGAAAATAAAATATTAGCCCAAAAATCAAACAAATTATAAAAGACAAAAGAAAGACAGAAAAAGCTATTAAAAAATCTAAACCAAACAGAGATAAAGAATCCAAGTGATTAAGCATCACAGAAAAATTAATTCTAAGAACTATAGAGAGATATTTTTAAAAAATATTTTTTTTAGAATTAGTATGCACATCTAAACTTCTTTATAAAGACTTATTATTTGATTTTTTAGTCCATTACAAAAGAGAGAAAAATTATTATCTAAATTAAGAATCAAATAATATTTTTAAAAAATCAAATTAGTGGTTGAAAATATTTATATTTCAAGATATAATAAACATTTCATGGTCTTAGAATTTTGCTCTTCAATCCTTAGATAATGTGTTCCAACCCTCTCCATGAGATTGAGTTATTCTTCATTTGTGGAATAATCAATCCATTCTGGATTTTTTGTCTGCCTCCCCCTTTTTACATCCAAGCATGATATTGAACTTCTAGTGAGAATTGGGAATCCGACCCTAACATTGGGTCCATTCAAACAAACAATAGCCTTAGAATAAACTTATTCTTATATTAAATATTTAATCCCTTTAATTTATATTAACTAATTATATTTTAACACAAAATTACCACTTGGTACAATAATTTTCTATGGTCAATAAATATTTATTTATTTTTATTATTTAATTTTTTTTTAAAAGTAATTCACTTACATAAAAATAATAATAATAATAAACAAAAATAAATAGTTGAGAGGAACAAAGGAGAGAGAGAAAGGAGGACTTAAGATGGGGAAAAAAGGAAAAGAGAGAGAAAGAAAAGAGGGAAGAAAGAAAGAAAAGGAGGATTGAAGGATCAAAGAAGAAGGCCTTTATTCTTCGAAGGAATTCATCTACATCATTTATTCTATCTTTTTCACCTTCATTTCTGCAAATATAAGGTAGAAACTAAGTGTGTGTGTGTGTGTGTGTGTGTGTGTGTGTGTGAGAGAGAGAGAGAGAGAGAGAGAGAGAGTTAGTCAGCGACTGGCGATGGTGATAAAAGACCCTGTCTGCGACCAGAGAGCTCCCATCGGCATTTGCGATGGTGAGAGTAGAGCTCGTCGGCGACAACAAGTTGCCGTTTCCAAACCGATTGTAAAGCTTGTGTGTAATATCAATGGCAGAGGATGGAAATGGTGTCCTTGTTGTTGGAAACGACTCTTGGCAGCCAAGAAATGTGCAGAAACAAAGGGAAAACATTGGGCGAGAATTTGGAAAACAATTTTTTTTAGTTTTTGAAATTTCTTGTTTTGAACCTCTTTCTCTACTCACTTTTTTGGAAACGTTTTTTTGAAAATTACTAAACAAATGCATTTTCATTGTTTTCGAAAAATAATTTTCTGAAAATCAAAAAACAAATGTAATCAAACAGGTTTTATTTTGAATTTTGATTCTTAAATATAATCAATAACTCGTATATTAATCATATATATGAAATGTAGAGCTGTGCAATGAAAAATCGACGCCACAAAAGTTGTACATGTTGCTTTTTCATGTTTAGTCTTATGATATTCAATAAAAATTTCTTAAAATTTATTTTTGGGTCAAATCTCATCTCTTTGATATCAAATTTTTTTTGTAACTTAGTATATATGTCATTTACATGCATGATTTTTTTATAGAGCATACATTTAGGTTCTTCATATTTTAAAAACTTAAATATCAAAATAGCTAAAACACTAGTTTGAATAGCTAAGTTTAAATTAAAAATGGCAATGGGGTGGGGCGGAGCTGGAGATGAGCTCTCTCATCCTTGTTCCCTATTTGATCGGAACAAGAACAGAAAAAAATATCAAGAAAGTAGTAGAGAACGGAACGAGAATAGAAATATTTTAAGAGATAGTTTTTAATATTTAAAGGTGTGATATAAATAAGAGTTATAGATAATATAATAAATAAAATAATAATAATTTATTAATCAATAGAATTAAGAATACAAAATTTAAAAAATAGAGAAGAAAATTATAGATAATATTTTAGACTTATTATACTTATAAAATATATATTTATATTTTAAAAATATATATTTTATGTAATCGGGGCATGGCAGGAGAAAATGATACAGAAAAAACAAATACTATCTCCACCTTGTTTATTATTGGGAGTGAAAAAAATATGTAAATAACGGGGTAGAGACATGCAAGGGCAATGGAGGATAAGACAAATTGTCATTACTATTTTAAAATAGTGCCATTTCTTGTTGACAATGGCTTTTTTAAAATAGTGCCATTTCTTGTTGACAATGGCTTTTTACATGAAACTAGTGAGAGAAGTTAGATATTTGTCTCATCTTTTCAACTCCGCTAAAATTACTCAAAAAACTCAAATATACAAAATGTTATGTTATTGTTTCTAAGCTGTGTCAGATAGACACACTATAATAAAAAGATTATTTTTTTCAAAATAGTAAGTATTTTTTAGTAAGGTCAAATCTTAGAGCTCCTTAACATTCATTTATATTTCTACAAAAATTATTAAAAATTATACATATGGATAGGGTATTGTTTGGATTTTTAAAATAAGGTGACATATTATGTCCCCTATTTTTAAAGGAAGACCAGATCTATCATTCTTTTTTTTTTGATTAAGATTCAGTTTTAGAGAAAAAATTTAGAAGAATTTTCTTCATGAAAAATATAGATGACATCCTAAATTAGCCACTTGCAAATGTTTAGAAATTTTAGTGAAATTTTGCTATTTTTAAATCCCTTAAAAATAGATGCTGAATTGTGAAGTTTTTGCTGTGATTTTTGGCTCTTTAGTGTATCCAATGTGGATTTTAAGTTTTCTCTTTACTTTATTAGTTTGTTATGTCATATTAATTGTTTGTGTATATATATGTGAAAAAATTATGTTAAAAATAATGTGTTAAAGTTATTGTATATGAGTACATTAAGTTCAAAATATAAGTGTATAGCACGCTTATGTGAATTATGTGTGTCTACCAAGTTTTATCATGATGAAATTAAATATTCACATGCTAATTTTACATCTTTCAAAGTTCATATCAAATAATAGCATTGATAAGTTAGTATTTTACGCTATGAAATTGTATACTTACATTCATCGGGTATAGATTGCGAGAATTACACACCTTCATAATAAAAGTATTAGTTGAAGTAAATGTTACGGTGATGTTACTTTTTTAGAGAATCTCCCGTAGATCTTAATCCTTTTCTTAATGGAGTACCCGGGTTGATAATTTAGGGAAGTTCTCCGGTATCAATTTTTTGTTTTTTTTTTGGGAGTCTCTTTCAACGGAAAATGATGTAAACGGTTGGATAATTTAGTATAGAATTTCGTCAATTATACACTAAATCTTACCCTAAGATTCGAATGCCTAAAGTGATGGAATTCCCGCTCTTGCTCCTTGAATGACGTTGTTAGATAATTAATTCGACTATGAGTTCATAACTATGGCTAAAAGAATGCCCGTTATTTTTTGTCGATAAAATTGGTTTGTACTTGTTGACCGGCGTTAGAATGGTTCTCCCGGCTAGTTGAATTTAGAATAACCTAATTTAATCAAATTTTGTAAAATAAATAAATTATTATTATTCTGAATCTTATCATGCATATTCTATTTTTGTGCTTAGTTTGTTTAGCATATCGTTCTATAAAATACTTGTGTATAATTTTTGGTTTCTACTGGGCGTCGCAACTCATAGCGTTTGGTTTAGACAAGCCTAGCAAGGCTACCACTTCCTATGACGACAACTCAGTGAAACCCTAGCTCACCTAAGCTAATTCATGGTTTTCATTCCAGTCATGATTACACGTTTTGTACCTTTGTAGTCGAAATTCCTTTCGCTTTTATGGCTTCTGTCTTTTCTTATTTGTGATGTAATATTAGTACATTGTAGTACTTTAAAATTTCGATGGATGATTTAAATAATATTTTTTCTGCACAAATAGTATTTTGTTGTTTTGAATGTTTTCCAAGATTCGAGGCGTCAAAACCTTACTCTCTAAAGTGACTTCTTGTATAGATTTAACATTAATATCTTAAAAACAAACAATAAGTCTCTTAAAATAATACTTTTATTATTTTTGTAATTTAGATCCTGTTATGAATTTTGCTTTTGACAATATTCAATTTTTGTTTAGCAAATTTGTTACAAATGATTATTCAAATTATTTATTCTATTCGTTAATATTTTAACACTTATCTTATTCGAGTTTTGGATTTAATATTGTAAGGTCACGCAAAAAAAGTAGAAAATATTAAAAAAATAGCCTACGGTGTCAGACCGCTGAACAGACCGCTCGAGTAATCTAGACCGCATCAACCTAGATAAATTTGGGTAAGAAAGAGTAATCTAGACAGCTTTTTAGCTAGTTATAGTCCCTAATTTGTTTTGAATCTTTACTTTTTTTGTTTTGTTTGTTTGAGTTTTTGCTTGTTTTTTTTAGTCCTTAAATAACAAAAAAATGAGATAACTATAAAAATTGTGCGAGACATTATTAAGGATTGAGTACCTTATTTGTGTTTTATTTTATTTGACTGAAATTTCATAATTTAAGCTGTGAGATTAACTACCGCACTGATTTTTGGATAATCTAGTTCATAGTGGATATAACGTTTTCTGATATGAGTCTATTCTGTACACCATTTGAACATTAATAGATGCATGGATCTTTCAAACTTGGATTTAAATTTATCTATGAGTCTTTTTTATTTTTCAGTCTTTTAAAATTTTCACAAAATGACCACGTAGTAGTGACTCATTTGAACTTATTGTTTATGCTCCCTTCTCCTTTTGTTTCTGTATATTTAACTTGAAAAAATAACTACCTATGCGAATTTTGTTTTTTCGTTCGTATTATTATAAAAGTCGCCAATAAAAGTATAAAAAGAAAAAACAAAAAAATAAAAACAAAAAAAAAAGAAAAGAGAAAAAAAAGAAAAATTTGCAGGCTTTAGTTGGGAGGAGTTAGCTTAAAAGTGAATTGGGTCAAAACTGGGTTAACTTTGTGAATTTATTGATTTCTGATAAATAAATGTGACTCAGCCATATAAATCCCATAAAGGATTTGATCTTGGAGTTTAAAGATATTTCAAGTCATACACACACTGTTTCATATAGAATTTACTCTAATTGTGTTCATTCATACATGAATATAGTATATCTTGGATTATGTATATGATTTTGATCAATTTAACTAAATCTTTGGGGTTTTAAGAGAATAAAAATATGCATAGGTCTAGTACTTGTTCTTTTATCTCGTTTCCTATTTAAAAAGGTAAATTAAGAAAGGTCCTATTTAAAGAGAATGAAAACCAATTGTGTAAATTAAGAAAGGTCATATTTTATTTAAATATGCACCTCCAATTTCCAAATGGTGTATATCTTTATCTCGGCATCACACAATAAACTATCCACA
>JAOTRH010000013.1:3803282-3843454 GCA_034768845.1 Heliamphora exappendiculata | reverse complement strand
GTAGTAAAAAAAAAAACAAAAACCCAACCCAATGTCAAAGGTTCCTCCAAAAAAAAAAAAAAGACCATTGAATGGAGAGACCATGGCATTTGAACCCACCGAAGCACCCGCGGGCCTCCCACTCTTTTTTAAGGAGTCTTACTTGAGGAGGCTTCCAGTAGAGCTATTGGTCGGCCACCCGATGGAGGTACCTTCTTGATCATACCGGACCACTGCATGAATTTGATAGAGATTCAGATGATGGAGCTGATAAGTCCACCACTAACGCCAGATTGGGATTTTGGCCCAACCTTCCAACAACTGCTGAGATTGTTGAAACAAATGGGAAACCTGCGGGATGCAAAGCTGACAGAGGGGCTGATGCCCTGGTTAGTTAATCGGCTCGAACTCCAAGCTTCTGTCTCTCCATGAACAGCTTCGCTTCAACAGCCACCACAGCTATTCAAAACCTTCGTTGTGACCCAGGAGGAAATGATGTGCTTCTAGAAATCAAGATCCCATAAGATTGTGCTTTGCGGCCATAATACACGCCATTTCCATACTACATGCCTCAATTAAAAACGATGAAGCAAGATCACAACACCGCAAGGTGGCTGGTGGACAATGGTGTTATGACCAAAACCAGTTGAGGGAGGTTGCCAGAAAATTTTTCATGACCAACATACTAAGAATGATTTGGCACTGAAAGTCCGTCTCATGCTAGCCAATGGAGAGGGATTGTCCAAGGAGGACCAAGTTGGGTTGTTTATCATGAATGACGAAGCAAAGAGAACCGTGTTCGATATGGAAGTGCTCAAAGATCTGGTCCTGATGGATCTCAGCCACTAAATTTACCAGAGAGGCATTGGGGTACTGTAGGGCCAGCCCTCCTTGCTAAGGTGAAGCACGTATTTTTGCGAAGGGGAGGGTGCCTAACGAAATCAACAAAACCCAAATTCAAAAAATTAATCAACAAAGCCCAAAGCGAGCTTTTAACATAGGGCCCTCATAATTTTTAATATAAATTCAAAAAATTAATTACACAAATTTAAGTAGACAAAATATACTTTTTCGTCATGTTCCAAAAACATTTAATTTCCGAACAAAAAGTGAATACAACATGTTATCGCTTATCCATCAAACTTCTCGAATTTAATTTGCAAGATAACTAATATAATTAAATTTATGTATTATACCCTTTTCAACAATAGTTGTTCTTATTCAATCTTTTGTATTTGATCAGAAATCACTGAAATTAAAACCAATAATTTTAAGGCCTGATTGCCAACCTAAGTTGATGGCCGCGTCCAGTAAGATGGAAACAAATAAAAGAAAAGAAAGATCACACTCGAAAGAAAAAAAATTTTGATCTCAATATTAAAAGTCAATTCATTTAACTCAATATCATAGTCTACTTACACCTATTACATAATGGCCTATTTATAGGCGCTCAAGAAAATCCTAATTAAAGTTACTAAAAATAAAATATTACAATTCAAAAAAATTCTAATTGAAGGTACCAAATTTAAAAAATTTCAATAAAATCAAAACATAAAATATTGGTAATATTAATAAATTTCTAAATCTTAAAATATTTTCATACAACGCCTTCTCATTCCCATCACTTCTCCTTAACTCAGAAGAACTTTTCTCCGGAGAATTATAAAGATAAAAGTATTTCATGAAATGAAAATTTTGTTGAGAAGCAGTTCTTCAACTCGGATAGCGCATGACCGATAAAGAACTCCATCTACAAGATAGTATTGAAAAGTTCCATAAAATGATTTCGGTCCAAGGATACACAGGAGAAAAAAGTGAGAATGAAGCCATGTCTGCATCCACTCCACCATACAAAATAATAGGCTTTGAAGTGTCTCGATCAAGTACTATATCCTCCATATGAAACATTGGACCAATATTTAAATTTACAGAAAAAATTAAAAATATGCATGAAGTCCATATTCAAGAATAACTAAAATATGTCAAACAGATGACAAGGTAAAATATTGAGTAGGCTAGATATCTAGGACACTAAAGTAACAACAAAACCCTAATATTGAAAATAGCTAAGATTATCATCTACTTTACTACCATTATCAAATGGATAAGCATGCAAAGTAACAAGATCAATGGTTAGAAGAAAGTAATGAGCAACACTACTAGAAACCTTAGGCTTGGGAGTTTTGTCTTGGATGGAGTTGATAAGAGGTGTAACCTAAGAAGCACGGACACTTCTACGATGGTGGCGTGTCATATCAAACACCCGTGTCGGACACGACACTCTTTGGGCACTCTTCGGGCACTCCTAAATTCGTATTCAACATGTTTTAGCGTATCTTAATTAAGAAATTAAATTTATAATGCCACACTTTTTCAAATCTTGATGAATACTTCAATAACACTTCTTAAACTTTTTGAACACGTTCTATGTAATGAATTTCTTCATAATAACAATATTTTGCATTCTTCAAAACGCAAATTATGCACATTAAATATATTTTGAAACATTTATAAAAAGAAATATAATTTTTTAAAATTTTATTAATAATTGTTATATATTTTTAATTACCATTGAATAAATTATTTATAGACATATAGTAAATATATGAAAATGTAAAATTTTAACGTGTCCCAGATGTGTCGTGTCCTGCATATTTTGAAAATTGACGTGTCAGCATGTTCTGTCATGTCCGTGTCGTATTGCGTGTCCGTATCCATACTACTTAGGGTGTAGCAATCATTGATTGGGTAATCTCTTGAGGCATCTTAAGATGAACTGACTTATAACAGTAAAGTTCTTTTAAATATTCTTCAACAGCTGAAGCATTTTCATTGACTTTTTCTAAATCGGTATAAAAGGGCATCTCATTTTAAATTTCTTCTTTGTAACTCCAAAAGAAAGTGATTGGCAACATTAAGTGGGTCACTACTAGTATCTAACAATTTTAATAGATTTGTAAACTCTACAAAATAATCAAAGTCACTGGAATTTTGTTGCATGAAATTTTTGCCTACGAAATGGTCTCGTCGACTTTTCAAGAGCATTCATGTGGCTCTTAAGGTTGTTCATGAGAACTTGAAAGGTGCTCATGTTTTCTTCAAATGAGGTCATGAATTTTTTTATTCTTATTCTTATTATTTTCTTTTTTTAATTGAGAATACACAAAATCATGGACCCATGAATTTTTTTATTCTTAGTCTTATTATTTTCTTTTTTTAATTGAGAATACACAAAATCATGGACCCTTTTAGCAAAATTTTACTAACTCTCCAATGAATAAGAATATAAATCTCAAAATTTTACTAACTTTCCAATCAGACTCTTAGTCTCTCCAAGAAAAATAATTTTATTAGGATTAAAAAATTATGACTATAATGTAACTCGTCATTTTATGCTCTACATGCATTATTTAGCATTTTAAGCTTTTGGATAACTTTGAAATTATATAAATTTTTTGGATAATTTAGAATAATTTGATAATGAGATTGTTGCAACTTTAAAACTAACTGTAAGTGGAATGTCTAGAACTTGAGACCACTTGTGAACTGCCTAAGGTAATAACAACATAAATATATTTATACTACCCTAAATTTTGACAAAAATTTGGGGGCCCTAGGCGGCCACTTCCCTCCCCTATCCTGGGGCTGGTCCCGATTCCTTTGAGACAAGCAACAAAAAACATGAACATTGCTCAAGAAATTATTACCATCAAGAAATCAAACAGAAAGGCAGGGGAGTGGCGGTTAAAGGTTGTCTAAAGAAATGAATGAAGCTGATTATAAAGACCATTTGGTGTGGAAACCTTCATCCAAGGGGTTCACAGTGGCAGCCTCTGCCTATCGCTTGCTCATTCAATGGCACTCTTTCCCAAAAAATAGGAAGCCTTGAGCTACATTGAGGAGTGAAGGGTTGGTAAAGATGGAAGCTCTATTACGATCAATTCGTATTAATGGGGGCTGATGAATGAGACTAAATTTTTGGATGTAGATTCACAATTGATGTAAAGTATCCTTTAGTTGGATGGGGAATGGAAACTACCACCAATGCTAAGAGATTGTGACCTAGCTCTATCAACATGGTAGGGACTTGTCAAAGTTGAAAATTGGTGTTCGGTTTTTACAATACCTCAACAAGAATGGTTGGAGTTTGGACCATAATCTTATTGTGGGTATATGAAAGTATCTTCGTCACATGGCACTTTTGAGAGGTCGCCTCCAAACACTGCTCTAAGCACCTTATCGGAGAACTCGCCTATGAGCTTGTATCCAAGCGCTCAGCTTGCTCGACTCCTTTGATCACCTTCTCAGACAGCTAATCTCTTAGCCCCAACTCCACTTATCGAACCTACCCTTTTAATGAGTTTTGAGGTCACGAGCCTACTCTAATAGGAGACTCGTACATTAACCTAGTATCCCTCCACTTGGACTTAGCCACCGATATACTCATCATGTTATTGGGTACCAAAGAACTAGAGGGCAAGTCTAAGTGTTGGACATGACTATACGGCTCAACACCATCTGACTTGGACAGCTGGTCTCCGTTGAAAAGTCTTCCCCACACCTTGTCTACATTCAAAAGAACTACTGCCTTGCAGTATTCTCAACCCCACACTCCTACTCAATATCTCCATCTAAAACTCTCCTAAAAGAATATTCATAGTATCCTAGGCTAGGAGCAAGGCTTAGGTACCTCAGCTTGAGACCAAAGTAGGCACATAGTTTGGAGAATAGAGCCAGTGGTTTGTCAATGTAGTTGCCCTCCCCGAGAGCAACTTTAACTCGACCAGCCATACAGAAAGAAGGCATTGATCAAGACACATGACATCTCAAAACTCGTATCATATCTAACGGATTGCATAATTCACTTTTCCATATATCAGAACTACCTTTGCAGCTCCAATGATCCAGATATCAAAGTCTAAGAATTCAGAGAAGCTTACAAATGAAACTGTGACATCTTGTCAGTTGAGCCAACAAGAAGAAGCCACTTGTCCTCAGGTGAGTTGAACCCCTCCTCCAGCTCCACCCATAAAGAACAAGATGTCAGCTCTTGAAAGACAAGAAATTTAAACAATTCATATCGCCCGTTTCTCTAGCTAAACTCTCCATGGTCACCCCTTTCTCTCATTAAGTTGGCCATGAGCTCTCAACTCTTCCACTTCTAGTTGTATTCGGACATTGAAGTGCACTCCATCTTTCTATACTCCACCGATAACAAAGAATAAATAATAGAGGCTATATCACTGAGTATACGAAAACAGACGAGTGAATGGTTTTTTTGCACTAACCTGTAGGCAGCAATTATAAGTTAACTTTGACCACGAGCTATATAGAGTAGTTCCATCACTAAGCAACTACAATAAAATTTCAAAATATACCAACCTTTATTTATTAATGATTTGAGCACTGGATCTGAATATATTAGTGCATGGATGATGCAGAAAATAACAGAAAATAATGATGTTCGGTTTCTTTGACTTCCATACTCAAACATGTATCAAAGATGGAAACATTTTGCATAAAAACATGAAAGTTCGAAGGCTGGGCTCCAAAGAAAATGTTCAAATGCTTTGGTTTTTCCCTAGTTTGTTCATTCAATTCAAAAGCATAAAACCTTAACAAGACAACTCTCTCATAATTAGGGTGTTTGACTAAGCTACTAAGAGTAACTTTTCGCTTTTTGCTACTAATTTTCGCAATAAGCTATTAATCTTTTGCAAACATCTACAACTTCTACTACAAACTGTAATTATTTTTCTTCTATAAATAACTAATTTCAACTACAAACTAGCATATTTTTCAAACATTCACAATTTCTGCTACAATTTATAAGTTGACGCCCTTCTATAACTAAGGTGTTTGGCTAAGCTACTAATAGTAGCTTTTCGCTTTTTGCTACTAATTTTAGCAATAAGCTATCAATCTTTTGCAAATATCTATAACTTCCACTACAAGCTATAATTACTTTTCTTCTATAAATAACTAGTTTTAATTACAAACTAACATATTTTTTAAATATTCACAATTTCTACTACAATCTAAAAGCTAGCACCCTCAATGCCACCCCCCCACAACAATAACACCACCAGAGTGCCTTAATAAACCATATAGAACTCTCCTCAAGGCAAAAAAATCCAGAAGAGCTCAAGAATCCTAATGAAATTAAAAGATTTAACTCAAGAAAGCATGCAACTAACGTACCTCACTCAGACCATGTAAAACTCATTCTGATTCACAAAACCCATGTTGAATCGCTACTCCCCAATTCTCTTTTCTTGTGAAATAAAAATCAAGTAAAATTAGACTAAATCTATCCCCAAACCAATTCCAATTGCTACCATATAAAAAACAAATTCATCTAGGCCGATGCCATCAACTACAAGCTATTACTTACAAAAACAATAACAAGGAAAAAAATAATAATAATAATTCACAGTCTCCATTAGAATTAAATTATTCGCACCTAATTCAGGTATTTGGTTTTACATAGCCAGCACCAAATTCAATCTTAAAGTCACAGTAACATTAACAATTTCATATGTATAACGATTCAAATGGACCGCTGGCCTAATATTGGATAAAGAGCCTAATAGCGCAGCTCAAAATATTTAAGCCAAATTATTAGTAGTAACTCACAAATTTCTTTATATACCAGACTTAATTTTTATCTCACCAATGTGGGATGGAGTATCACAATATCCCCCACTCAAATATGTGACGCTCTCGTCGCACAACCCAAGTTATTCTCCCAAGTTGGGATGTGGATAGCAGCCCATCAGCCTATTAGCGTGCACAAGGTATACAACCTTATGACCTCTACTCCTCTATCTACACAGCCGTGGAACCCTATATGGGAACCATGATTAGCTCTCACACCATTTGTAACGATTCAAGTAGATCACTGGCCCAATAACTTGAATAAAGAGCCTAATAACGCGACCCAAATGTTTAAGCTCAAGTTATTAGTAGTAACCCACAAGTTTCATTATATATCAGACATATTTTCTATCTCACATCGATGTGAGATGAGATATCACAATAAACGATCCAAATGAATCACTGACCCAATAACTTAAATAAAGATCTTAACAACATATCCCAAAAACTTAAGTTCAAATTATTAGTAGTAGCCCACAAGTTTTTTTATATACCAAACTTAATTTCTATTCTCCACCAACGTGGTATATGTGTCACAATATGGTTATTTCACCTCGAAGTCCTATCAAACAAATTATCAGAACGCAAACAAGAGCATTCCCACCATTTATTTAACCAAAACCGCAATTATGGACATAATTCTACATTTCTACCTCCTTCAAACAATATAATAATAAGACTTACATGTACCAGCACAAGCATTTTCCACGATGTAGGCAACGAAATGAAAGAATACCTTGAGTGAGAAATTGAGCGCGACGGAGGGATAATAGCGAAGAACACTGCTGCCATTGCCTCTCCAGAGAGAAAGAATACCTTCTTCTCTGACCGTACGGACAACACAATCGAGCATCCCCTTGAACCTCCGGTGCGGGCCACCGACGATGGATATGTTGCTCTCCTGAGTCTGCAACAGCAGCTTTGCCCTCTCGATCGGGGCCACAATCGTGTGCACCACGCCCCCCATCACCGCCCCCGCCATCAGATCCCTCTGGAAACTCATCCGCCGATCGTACGGCTTTGGTCTTGGCTTCGATTTTGATTTAGACCCGCTGCTATCCTCTCCTTCGTCCTCCACCGCCATTCTAGGCACCTCAAGTTCTTTCTCTCTATCTCTAAAATTACCTACAACGCACCCTCCCTCCCTCCCTCTTCTCTCTTTGTATCAACTTGAATAAATTAGCGTGTGTGTAGATCCTGTATCTATCTATAAAGGTATAAATTCTTCGTAAATTATTGAAATATTGTTGTTTTGAAGTTCAAGTTCCAGGAGAAGACGCTTTCTTTTTTATTTGGGATATGAAGAATGGAAGCTAATCTTGGCTTTCTCTCTCTAAAAACCTGCGTTTCCCTCTTTCCAAAAAAACGCAATTTAACGGGTGAAAATCCAGTTCCATTTTCGATACGATGGGTCGTTCACGGAAACAACGTTAATGTGTGTGTGTGTTTTTTTTTCTTTTTTTTTTAAAAAAAAATTGTAAAGTATTAATAAAAATATGTTTGTTAATTTTTTTTGTTTTGTTTTTAAAAAATAAACAGTTTTAAAATTTTATAAACTTCTTGTAAATAAATATATATTTTTTTTATTTATTTTGTAAATAATTTTTTATTTTCTTCTATTTTTTTATATTATTTTTAATTATTCATATTTTTTATTATCTTTACCAGCAAATATTTTTAGTCATTAACTTTGATTACTATTTTCAGCCATCACCTCCCCCATCAACCACAACCTCCATGCAGTATTAGTAGCTACCATCGGTACAGTCACTTTTGATCACATTTTTTATCCATTGTTCACCACCCTCACTTGCAATCTTCAACCTATGTCCGTCACTTTCAACTACCACATTTATCATTTGATCTTCAACTCGATCTTCAACCTATGTTCGTCACTTTCAACTACCACATTTATCATTTAATCTTCAACTCTATCCCACAACTCTTCCTATAAGCTACCACCTTTTCCATAATCACCACTTTCACTCACAATTTATCTCACTGGTCACTATAGACACTTCCATTTGACCAATTCAAATTTTAGGCACCCGTCTCGAATGCTCTCCAATGACGAAAATATGAAATTATGTTTGAATAATACTTTCAAGCAAGCAATGTGAAGAATTCAATTCAAAACCCAAGAAACCATCTAAAACCTTATTTTCAGAGATCTTTGCAGCAGAGTTGAAATGATTAAAATAACTCACCCAAAACCTTTAGTGGGATGGTCGCCCAAAAACTCTGCAACGGTTCTCCCTTTCACTGATTTCCTCGTAATATATTGCAGATCAAACTCGGCTAGCATTAGCAACCATCAGGCCAATTTTCTCGTCAATGCTGGCTTCTCAAAGAGATACTTGAGTGGGTCTATCCGTGAGATCAGAACAACTCGATATGCTAACATGTAATGGCGTAACTTCTTGAATGCCCAAACTAGTGCCTTGCAAGTCTTTTTTAAATGCGTATACTGACGTTCACAATCTGTCATCTTTTGCTTAAGTAGTAAACAGCTCTTTCTACCTTGGCTTAAACTAATTCATCGGTCCTTGCATGACCTAAAACTGCCCATAAAGCGTTCGGTCCTCCTCATAACCTTAAACTGACTATTCGATCCTTATATGACCTAAAAATGTCCCTTTACACCGTTCGATCTTCCTCATGACTTTAAAACTGACTATATGATTCTCCTCATGACCAGGCTAATCTTACGGTCGGGCGAAAATGGTGCCTAAAACCTTCCCTCTCCGTATCTTACTCCTCGAACCTTCTTTTTCTCTGGTTACGTTTAAAAGGACTTGTGACATTCCTTTTATTTTTCTTGATTTTTCTAAAAAATTAAGGGGCGATTCTTTTTTTTCTAAAATGTGTTTGGGTATCTTGGACCTTTATTTTAAAATAAAAAAAATATTTTTTTAAAAACAATGAATATCCAAAGCAGCGTTTTTTAAACGCCCACAGTTGCCACATTCGCTCACCAATCGCTTCTTTACTCACCAATCGCTCACTGAGAGCTCCTTTACTCACCAATAGCCACCTCTATCCATTGTTATTGGCTACCATTTTCGTTACCACCTCAGGCTATTATTTTTAGCACATTTGCTTACATTTGTACACTATCTCCAATCTTTGTGACCATTTTACTAACTTTTTTGTTAGAACAAAATTTAAAACTCTATCTTTTTCAAAAATAAAGTAATATGAATTTTAAGACACAAAATTAATAAAATAAAAAAATAATATAAAGATAGAAAGATGTTATTTGTGAGATTATGAGGTATACTGAACACTATCTTAAAGTTGATATTATTCCACACGTGATGGTTCAAATAGAATGTATTAACTCCAAGGTACAACTCAATAACTAACAAGCGTTCCTCGTCGTGTTCACATTCACTAAGAGAATTTGAACGAGACACGAACTGAAATTATCTAAAATAATATAATATAATAATAATAAATAGATCTCTCTCTAAAAAAAACTCAAAAACTCTTTATTTTTCACCATCTTAAATGAATTTTTTTTTCTCTGCTTAAATTTAATAGCCAACAAGCTTTATATAGATTTAGAAAAAGTGCTATTAAAAAGTCATCATAAACCTAATTAAATTTTATAGCGGAATAATAATAATATAATTATTTTATAACGAATAAACTATGAATAAGCTACTAATTATTATGTATTAAACTTCGTAATGGATAATATAATAAATACATGAATAATTTTTGCATTAAAAATCTAATTAAATAATAATATTTGTAATATTTTATTTTTTTAATTAAAATTCTCCAGCATCTCTTGTGTTTGAGTTCTCTAACTTAACAATCGCCGTTGATTTTCCCAGATCACATTCGGCTACTGTTGCCTACCACCACAATTGACTACAATAGTCATCGATCCCTATATTCAACATTGCTTTGGCCAACTCCTCTCTTATTAGTAATTCCTTTTCACTACCATGTGTTTCAAAATAAAATTTTATAAAAATATTTAATTTTCAAATTATTACATTTTTTATATTTTTTAAAAATTAAATAAAAATATATATTTTTGTATACTGTAAACAAAAAGCATAAAACTACCAATGTTACCAAACGGTTTGGATTTGTATTTTTTCTTATTTAATTCGTATTAGTCCATTATTTTCTATTCACTTCTTTAAAAAAATATTAGTTTTATATTTTCTATTTCATAAAAAAAGGTGAAAGAAAGTATTAAATAATAAGTTAAAAGTGCATTAATATGTGTGCAAAGCATGTTTATATCTACAAAAGTGATAAATTTATTTTTTAATTGTATCTAATAATTGACGTCTAATGAACACGAGTAGATCAGAGAAATTTCTTATTTTTTTTGAAGTGAGAAATTCCTTTGTTTCAAAGAAATAAGAAATAGATCAAATTTTAAGGTTTCATTATTTTTATATAATTTTATATTTAATATTAATCTTGTTTTTGATAGCTCTCGATGAGTAGTTTTAAAAAAATATTAATTTTCTTAAAAATAAATCTATATATTGATAGTTATTGATTTTTAAAATTTACAAATAAAGATTTTAGAAAATGACACTTTATCCATAAATAAAGACAAATTCGTTAGGATCAATTTTCATATTTAAAAATTGGACTTCATCTTTAAAAATTCTTATAAGAGAATTAATACTTATACCGATATTTCAAATAAGACTAATAATTAATTAACTCTAAAAGAAATTTCTTAAATTAAGATTGCATTTGGATTTTTGTTTGGAAGCAGTTGTGAAGGAAAAAAACAATAGGATAGGAAAAATATATTTTTAAAAAAAAGAAAAAAGAAAAAGTAGTAGAACTTATTTTAAAATTTCCATATGGGTTAAAAATGAAAAGAAGATGAAATATTTTTCATTTTTTCAAAAATCTATTTTTTATTTATCTATCCTTTTGCATGAATATTTTTTATAATTCTATTTCTTATCTTTGTTTTCTTGACAAATTCAAGACCAAAAAAAAAAAAAAAGACATCAAAAAAGTTGGATCCAAACTCTATAAGTTACTCAACTGTTCAGATTGCATTAAAAAAAACAAACAAAAACAGCAAACAATTAATCTCTGTGATTGCATGGATGAGACTGTGTCTGGCTTACACATATGTGGAGAAGTTTAGGAAAAAAGAAAAAAATGTAAAGAAAAACAGAAGAAGATAATAAAGTGAAGAAAATAAAAGGCATGCTTTGGTTTTTTCCTTATTTTCTTTTTTCTTACAGTAAATTCTTTTACGAATTTATGATCCAAGAACAGTCTAAAATTGCAAAGCCTTAATGGACAAAATGAGGACAAATCCACCATTTTTTCAGACCCAAAAGAAAAAAAAAAATCCCAAAAACTCTGTTCTTAATTGGAAAGGGGCCTTCTTTCTGTATGGGAAGAATTTGAGCCTGCTTCATGCTCCAAAGTCCAAACACTTAGGTCTCGTTTGATAAACGGTATAGATTGAGTGAAATTAATAGTGAGATGAGATTATGAATGAAATATAATTAAGAGTAAAGTGCGATTAATTTTTTTGTGTTTGATTTAGATAGAATAATATAATAGATTACACAAAATCATGTTTATTTTGGGTGGGGTTGAATAATATGATATAGGATGATATTTGTTAATTTTCAAAATTACCTATGCATTAAAAAAAATAATCAATATGTTTTCTATTTTTTTTAAATAAGCTAATAAGTTATTTTTTTAAAACTAAGTTAAATAAGCTAATAAGTTAATTTTTATGTTATTTATTTCTAATTTTAATAATTTTTTTTAAATTTTAGTAAATTCACTCATTGGAATGTTTTTAAAATTAAAATTTAAAAAAAAATAAAAAAAATAAATGAATTTACATATAGAAATAATGCATGAAATATGATAAATTAGATAATGTTTAAACACAATTTTATCCATTTATGATTATGCCCATTATCAAATGCTAACATAAGTATTTTTTATTTTAGCAATTTTTAAAAAAAATTAATCAACATAATTTTACTTCTAAAATTTTAAACCAAAAAATATATTTCAATGAAAATACAAAATAAAAACTAAAATAATATAAAAAATATTCAAAAAAATCCGTGCATTTAAGAGACCAAATATATCCTCCATAGCTTCAACATTTTCCCACTAAATTAATAAAACTTCAATGGCTGATTCCAGTACTTCAATGGAACTGACGCTGCTGGTGCTTCAATGGCGAAGAGAATAGAGTGAAGGAGACAGCATGTGGTGGGTAGTTTTTGGTAATTTATCGCTAATCCAGTTAGATTGGATTGTGAATCCCATATTCCCTTGGGTTTCCTAATCCTCCACTTCTAGGTTATATTTGTTTCGAGGCAAAGGATAATTATGGAGTATTTAGTATCCAGTTACTAATAATCTTATAATAGTATATTCAATGTATTGTGAATTCATATTTTTATCTATTCTTATATTTGATTATTTCATAGGACATAAAAAATTAGAAAATAAATCTTATGCATAAATGACAATAATACTGAACTTTAATCAATATCTTTACTATTGAAAATGATTACGAGAGTTCAACCTAACTAAATTTCAACTAGCCAAAATTAAGGCCAAACATGTTGGCACATAAAAATATATTTTTAGGCCAAACATGATGTCCAGACCTTCGGGACCTCCAGGACCCCAGACCTTCAGACCATCGGGATCTCAAGACCTCAAACCTCCGGACCCCATGACCCAAGAGCTCCAGACCTCTAAACCTTGGGACTCCGTAGTCCCAAACACCTAGGGCCCTTAGGACCCTCAAATCCCTTGGAATTTTGAACCCCCGGGACCTTTGGGACCTCCGAACTCTCAGACTTCGGGAGTCCCAGGACCCCAAGACCCAAGAGCTCTAAACCCCTAGACCCCGAGAGCTCGGAGCCTGAGACTCTGAACCCCAAAAACCTTAGGACCGCCAGACCCCCATACCCCGGGACCCTAGAGCCCCTAGACCCTTCGATCCCTGGGACCTCGGGACCCCAAAACCCAAGGACCTCTCAGACCACCGAGACCCCAGACCACAGGAAACCTCAGACTTAAGATCTTTAGATCTCTAGACCCTAAGAGCCCGGAACCGCGGGACCCCGAGACCCTAGGACTGTCAAATCCCGGACCCCTAGATCCCTTAACCCTAGACCCCCGAACCCCCGAGAGCATGGGACCCCTAGACCCCAAGGATCCCGAGACCAAAGAGATTCCCGGACCCCGAGACCCAAGAGAATCCCGAACCCTTAGGACTTCTGAGACCCCCAGACCTTATACCACGGGGACCTCGAGACTCAAGAGACCCCTAGACCCCTAGAACTTTGAGACCCTAGACCACGGGAACCTCGAGATCCAAGAGCTCTAGAGCCTAAGCCCCCGGGAGCTCGGACCCTGAGACCCTAAGACTGCCAGACCAGGACCCCAAGCCTTAGGACCCTGGGACCCCGAACGCCTTAGACCCCTAGATTCCCAAACCTTGGGACCCCGAATCCTCGACCCCGGACCCCTCGACCTTTGGGACCTCTAGACCTTCAGACCCCCTGAACCCCAAACTACGGGGACCCTGAGATCCAAGAGCTCTAGATCATTAAACCCCGAAAACCTGGACCTCGAGACCTCAGACCCCTGAGACCCTAGGGCCACTAGACCCTCGGACCCTAGACCCTAGGACCCCGAACTACAGAACATTAGATCTTGAGACCCTGGGATCCCGGGACCCCTGGACCCCCGGGATCCTCGAGAATATTTTTAAAAAATTAAATCAGTGGTTGTGAATATTTATAATCAAGCGTATAATGGTCATTTCGTAGTCTTAGAGTACTTTTGCCCTCCAATTATTGGATAATGTGTCCCACCCCCTCCACGTGATTGAGCTATCCCTCATTTGTCAAATTGTTAATCCGTTTGGAATTGTTTGTTCACCTCTCATTTTTATGTTCAAATATGAGATGGAACTCCTACTAAGAATTATTAATCCAATCATACCATTGAGTTCCTTAAAACAAACATAGCCTTAGTGGACTAACAATACGGAGGGACTGGCAATCCTACCTATTTAATTTAAAACAAACACAAACTTAGTAGTTCCATTCTTAGTCCAATCCAAAGTGTTATAACTACCATCAAACATGGCCTTAAAGCCTTGAGATTTTCATTCTTTGGAGTCCCATTGTTAAATACTTCTTAAATGCATAAAAGGTGGCCTTCGTAGCGTGTGTTTAGTTTAGCTCTTTTTTTTGGGGGGTAAATTACAGCGACCTCCTTTGAAATTTAGTAAAATATCAATCACCACCTTTGTGGTTTCTGAAATATCATTAATCTCCCATCTAGTTTAGATTTTACATCAAATTAGTCAAACTATTAAATTTTCGCTCAACTGTACCTTGTGTGGCGTGTTTTTGAATAAATTTTTATAATCCAATCCGTTCATTACGTAAAACTCGTCGAGTTTGTTAAACATATAAAAATTCAAATTCATCCGATAACTGTAACTTAGTGATTGAATAAGATCTCCTAATAAATAAATAAATAAAAATTATAATTTAAAAAAATATTGTTAAACAAATATTACTTAATCACTTAGTTACAGGTATCAGATGAATCTGAATTTTGTTAATGTAACAAACTCGACAAGTTTTACATAATGAACGGATTGGATCATGAAAATTTATTCAAAAAACACGCCAAACAAGGCACAGCTGAGCAAAAATTTAATAATTTGACTAATTTGATGCAAAACTTAAACCAGAGCAGAGGTTAATGACATTTCAGAAATTACATGAGTAGTGGTTGATGTTTTACTAAATTTCAGGGGAGGTTACTATAATTTACCATTTTTAAAAAAAAAGTTTTTGGCTTTTGACTTTTTTATAAAAATAATATAAAAAATATAAAAAAATTAATTAATTACAGTAGGAGGCCAAACACGTGAGCTTTTAAGAGACTTTTTTAAGCAAAAAGACTTTTAAAAAATGTTAGGTCAAATAGAGGCTAATTTTTCAATAGCCAGTTTTGGGTCATAGGCATATTTTAATGAGTTAAGAGGATTTTGACTTGGATTAAAAAATACGTGGGACTCATATTTTTAAATTATTTTTTAAAAAATTTTAATCTCAGGTTTATCGAATTAGATTATTAATCATTCATATAGAAGATTAATGGTTTGGTATTCATGGAATTATTTAATCCGTCCCTCCCTCTAGGATTATTCTCTCTTTTTAAATTATCTTTATTCTTAATTTAAATGTTAAAATTGATTCTTCAACTCTTATCTCATATTTCATCTCATTTAATTAAATATTATATAAATAATATCATAATATACATCATCTTATTCTCTATTTTATAGTATTATAAAAATATACATGAGACTTCTTATATTTATCTCTTTTATCCTATTAATTCATATCCGATGCACCAAAATATAGTCTATGTGGTTAAATCCTTGGGATGCTTTATAAATTTGTAATCCTTCTCCTCCAAAGCTCTCAACAATAAATGGAATGATTTAAAAAAAAAACAAAAAAACAAAAAACCAATATATGGAGCGGTCAATCTGCAAAAAGTGTGCAACCACATGTCATCAAACCAGATAATGACATCATCAAACAATGACAAAAAATGGAAAAATAATGCAATAATTTTAAAGAGTTTTAACAAAGCCATTTAATACCTTGCTTATTTGTTTATTTATTTATTTTATTTATAAATTTATTAGTTTGATATTTTTATTTATTTTTTTATTTATTTTTATTTTTTTTGAATTTTTTTTATATTTTGATTATTTTTTTTATTTTTTTAACCCGTTTCAACAAGAGAAGTCTAAAAAATATAAAAATTTGACTAAATAATTAAAAAAATTCATTAAAGACGAAAAAATTAACTTTGTCAACTTAATCAAATTTATTTATAAGTAAGTTAGCCATAACCAAAATAAAAAAATGTGGGGAATATCCAACATTTCCTGGGTCAAATTCACTCTTACATGACCCATTACAAATTGGTCCTGGACGGCTGGACCAAACTTGATGCTGAAGTAAAACCAAGAGAATAATAACATTTAAATAAAAAAAAAGAGAAATCAAGGTAGAGATCTCTCTAGATACCTAAGATTATATTGAAAAGCAAAAATGTTTATGCTTACTTTTACTGGCACTTTTGCTTATGCTTCACAAAAGGGAAATCAATACCAGCCCATTTAAAGAGAAGTGTTTCCAGAAACAACTTGAGCTTCTCTGAAAAAGTTAGGCAATACCCTACCTTTATTCCATATAAGTGGGATGTCAAAAATAAGTCTAGTGGTCTAAAATAATTGGACTATTATTAATAAATTGAGTTTAAATTTTCGGACCACGTTGTTAGATTTCTTATATATATTATTAGACCAATAGTTAATTTAGGTAATTACAATGACTAGCTGTTAAATAGTATTAGAGTTAACTTTGATCTTATGAAAAGTGGTTCTGAAACATTATGAATATTGCAATAGAAGCTCCAGAGAAGAGCAGAGGATTCAAGATTTTATGTCTATTGCACATTAATGATTTGTCGGGAATCGGCTAATAGGCTGCTTATCCATTCAAGAAAAGTGATTGGCCACACGCCGAGTATGTAGTGTATTTAAGTGATATATAACATTAGGATACACATTCCATATTGATGGGATATAAAAAATAAATTTAGTATATAATAAAACATTTTAACCACTACTAATAACTTAGTATTAAATTTTTAATCAAGTTGTTAAATTTTTTATTCAAATTATTAGGTTAGTAATCAAATTGGATAGTTACAAGTTACCGAGAACAAACATAGATGTATCTAAGTATCTAAACTGCCAAAGCACCAACTTTGTGCAGTAAATGGATTTTGCATAAAACAAAAAGAATACCAAAAAAAAAAAAAAGTGTGAATTGTTGATCTGCTAATCTAATTATCAGCCTAACACCACCACTGAGAATTGAACTTCCAAGCAAATATAGCAAGCTTCTTAGTGAAATTGTCTCACTATATATAAATGTTGGTCTATATCAACAAAAGGTCCACATGTGGTTTTGTCAGCCTCTTCTCTCAAAGAAAACCTGAAAGGATTCTTCAGATTAAGATTCTCTCAGTCTCTTCCAATTTGAAGGCTGGAAAAACTTGCTTAACTGCTTTGATCACTGCACACCAGACCACGAATACAACACATTTGCCGCGGCTTCTGAATATCCGAAAGAAGATTGCAATTTGCTCTGTCAAGTTCTCAGAAGCCAAAACCAATAAACAAGCAACCTGGGGCCCGGGGGCATCAACTCTGCAGCCTCATTCAAATGAGACTTCCACATTGGCCTTCAAAGAAACAATAATTTTTTCAAAAAAATAACGGCAGTATCGGGCATAAGATTAGAAAACAATTAGTAGGATAAAGATGATTTACCTGTGAAGAGTAATGCCTACAACTTCCAAGTACTACAGAGCCACCATTGAGCTTTATATCTTCAATTTTAACTTCTCTTACAGAGTTTTTCAATTCTTTGATTGGCCACTGTACTAATTGCCTCCCACTTTTACTAACCAAGATAGTTGTTGAAATTGATTAAAACAAACAAACACCAATCAATGTGATTGCAGATTTTTCCCCAGCCAATACAAGGAATGGAATAAATTTTCCCAATGATTGCAGGTAGGAGTGATCATTTAGAATCACATTAGTGAATAAAAATCCTAGTTTTTTGCTGTTGTTTTCTGAAAATGCACATATTAATCATGCATGGAGCTAGAGAGAAATTGACATGTATAATCATCAAGCTTAGTTAATTTAGCAATGAATATAACATTTGTATAAAAATACTCTATTTTGTGATAAAATTAAAGAAATGAGTTTTACATTCCCCTTTTATATAAAAAAATATTTTGTTTTTGTTTTTGTCTTTTATAATGTAAATGTACAAGAATGTCATTTATTTTCGTAAATAAGTGTATTGCATTAAAGAACTGTTTTGAATTTTTTCCAAAATTATGTCGCTACGATTATATGAACAATTTAACTTTTTTCATAAATAATATTTAAATAGCATCAACAGAGATACTATTTACTCGTGAAAAACAATAATGCCAAGTACTCATAAAATTACTTACAACTTAAAATGAATAGTCCGTTTTAAACTGTTTGAAATGTGAGCCATAACTAAGTGAATTTGAACCGTTTATTTTAAAATATAAATAGTTTTATCACTGTCTCAAATACCTTTCTATTACCATTATGTAGAAAAAGGTCATGAATGTACTTCCTAGAGCTACAGAACTACAATTTATAACCACTAGTTTTTAGATGGCCATATTGTTAGAATAGCATCGGTGAATGGAGAAAATCACACTTCATATTAAGCTTACTGGGTCAGTGTGTTCAATTAATGCAAACGTGTTATGTATTTTTTTAATATAGGGTTATGTTAACGTATAATAATTAATAGCCCATATTGTAAGGTTACTTTCTACATTGACAAATACATGGCGGGCGTATATTGTTATAGTTTTTGACTTTTTTCGTCGGGACAGGTTAAAAAAGTAAAATCTCTTAACTTATTTGTGTTTCCCAAATTGTTTCCATTTTTTTATCAAAATTTTTAATTTTCTTGATTTTTCTCATCGAAACGATTGCAAAAAATAAAAAATATATAATTAAAAGATTAAATAAAGTTTAGAAATACAAAAATAAATAAAATTCTCACTATTTAGTCCAAACAGGGTCATGGATGTGATCTGGACAATTCATAGCCGACTGATACTTTGCTTCAGTGGCCAAACAATGGAAATTACGAGGACCACACTGTAACTTACTGCATACCCACGAGGCCTGTCTCCAAACAAGCACTCCTATATTCGGGCAGAAGTGAACCATTTAAATGGTTAAAATCAGGGAAATCAAGGGAGTAAAAATTGAAATTGATATTAGCGGGATAACTTAAAAGTTGATTTTTTTTTTTTGGTAAAAAAAATCAGCTTTTAAGCACATATTGTTTAGTATTTTTAAAAAGTTAATTAACTTTTTTTTAAAAAAAAAACTTAAAAAAAAAAAACAAATACACATTTCAAATATACTAACTTTTTTTTTTCTGAATAAAATTACTAGAATATTCACAATTAAAAAGTTAATTCTATCCATAAAAAACATTTGTCAATATCTCAAACATCACAACTTAAAAACAAAAAGTAAGAACGTGTTAGATATTTTAATAAGAAATAAAATAAACAAACAAAAAATATCATAAAAAATTATCTCATACAATTTTAACTTTTTTCCTCCTCTTCCTCCTCTTTCTCCTTCTTCTCAATTTGGTTTTTATCTGTGCTCGTGATAGAGAAATCTTCTTCTTCTTCTTCTTCATTTTAATTTGGTTTTCATAGTTGTTCATGATATATAAAATCTGAAAGAAAAGTGTTATAGGACAAAGAAAGACGACACATTAAGCAATCCCAAAAAAATTAATTCGATTAATTTATATATATACATGTATAGTTATGAATAGATATAATTCATATGTACCTAAATAGTTATTATTTTGAATTATAAGAAGTACAGTCTGAATCTAGAAGTCTAGTTATGTGTGTCTCCATTTTACATATATAGGATGGGCCTAGAGGGAATTGTTTAATTTTATATAAATAAAGATTTCAGACCTTTTTAATACAGTACTTTTTTCCTTCTAAAAGTAAGTACTTGAAAATATAAAGTTGTATTCTGACCATGTAAAAAGAAATGCATCGTTAAAAACTTCAATAATGCCTTCTTGATTGGATGTGCACTTTCCAATTATTTTGTTTTAAGAGTTTTACATTTTCAATCCTAATTAATGCATTGAAAGTGCTAATTGTGAAAGAAATTCTTGAGAGGCTTGAATTTTAAGATAATTCAGTAAAATTGCATTAAAATTAAAGAAAATAAAAATTTTTTTAAAGATTTTTCAGCTGGGAAGAGGGAGGCAGTGGCCGTAACCCTATATGCTCTCCCTCTTCTCCCTCATATTTTGTTTCTCTATCTTGATCTTCCTCTTCTATTAGGTCTTTTCTTCTTTTGCTTTAATTTTTGTGTGATTTGTATTTTTTTTTCTCATTTTATCATCTCTTTTTGCTAACTTTTTCTTCTTGGGTAGCGATTTCAAATGTGGAATTCTACTAGATCGGTACAAGTAGATCGATGCTGGTAATGCCAATGTTAAGGTTAAACGGTCACCATTGGACTACAATAAGTATTTTTGCAAGAGTTGAGTAAAAACTATGATGTCATTTTAGTTGATTGCAGATAAAAGACAGCAATACACGACTATTGTTGGTCAATTTTTTATTATTTGTTTGCCAGAGTTTTATCAGTGTGTTTTAATAATGTCTTTATACATGAAAATTTGTGGTCATTCATATGTGGAGATTTAGTTGTAGTCCCTTTCATGGAGGGTTTTCTCTTTACTTTGCTGTGTGGAAGTCTTTTTCGTTTTTTGCATGAGAGATATTTTGTGACATTTGATGTACTTTTATGATTGAATTTATATTAAATTCGTAATAAATTCAAGTCTCTTAAACTTTTCAAATAATAATAAATAAATAAACTCTAGCAAAGAGTAAACTTGGGCATTCTAATGGCAATAACCGGTATGGGAACTTACTTTCTTGAATTTAACCTACTATATTTACAATTTAATGGGATATATTTACAACCATTAAATAAAAAATATAAGTAGAATTTATCGCGGACGTAACTAATTCAGGTAGTACGAAGAGTACACTAGTAAACTAATAGAGTATAATCCTATTGTTATTCGACTTGCAATTTCAAAAATATCATTAATATAACTTTCTTCTAGATAGATTTGATAAGTACATGCTTTTCTGTAATCTATTATTAGACTGAATTAGATTCAAAGAATCAAAGTGGATCTATTTTAAATATAAAAATAACTCAATCTCAATTTTAAAAGAAATTGCAGCAGAATTGGAGGGACCAATTCTATTGCATCATGGCTCTCTCTAGCTCTCTCGTACACATGCATTTCCACCAAAAGAAAAGTGATGGATGAGTACTGGGCAGCATTGGGGGACCAATAGATCTACTTGTCTTAGGATTTGACTTCTACCCGAATCCAACGGCACATATTCAATTGGTATTTAGTGGGATTCATTTCCAACCCAGTTTGACGACAATTCGAAATGTTCATTTTTAGAGTTCGGGCATATTGCAAAAGGTATACATCATTGATTAAACGTAGTAGTTAATGATCAGATCATATATTTTAAAACAATTAAACACCCTCTCTCCCTTTCTAAGCGTTGAAGTTAGGATTTTTTTTAGCTTGGGAAAAAGAGATGGTGGCAATAACTCTTTTTTGTCTCTCTTTTTAGATTTGCTCTCTCTCTCTCTCTCTCTCTCTCTCTCTCTTCTATTTTTTCTCCCTCTTATTTTCGTTCTTTTTGCTTTATTCTTGTGAGCAATTTGTATTTTATTTTATCAATGTATTTTTCTCTAATTATTTTGTTCTTCACCATTTCATTGCTTCAAGTTGTTCTTTAGATCATAACGTCTATCAGATCGGTACAAATAGATCGATACTGATAATACTAAAAATGATGCTAGACTACCATTCTCGGCCTTTAATAAGTCCGGCTGCCATATATAGTTGGGTGAAGACTATGAGATTATTCCTGCTAGATGCAAAAGAAAGTTGGTCATGTGCAACTCATTGTTATTGGTTTTTTTTCCTTTCTTTGTTAGCATTTTTAGTGTGTTTTATATTGTTTATAAGGGTAGCATTTTTTGTGGTTCTCTTTATATGAAGGTTTGTGTTCCTCTATGCGAAAAGGTTTGGTTTCTCCCTGTTTGGTTTTTCCTTTTTGCATAAAAGTTTTTCACTCCCTTTAAGAAGGTGTCTTCTTACATCTGACATATCTCTATGATCGATTTTATGTTGAATTTGCAACGATTTTAGATTTCCTAACCTTTTACAACAAAAAAATAAAAGCATGCTCTTGAGAATAAAAGTATCCTTTCTAAAAAAAATATGGTCTTATCTTATTAATATAATACACATAAATAATTAGTTCTACAAATTTTATAAAGTGGAAAGACTTATATCATCAAGAGAGTCCATGGTAGGCCCATAAAAACCAACTCCACCTATTTCCAATTGAAATCCCAATTGACAGGAGCTAGGCTCTTCGTTTTAACCTCATATCATTTCATGGGGGAATTCTAGTATGCATTTCTTTTTAATTATTTTAATTTAAATTTTGATTATGGTAATTCTAGGTTTCATTTATGACTATTTTAGGTACTAATGTGTGTACACGTAACACCCATAACTAGTTATATAATATGCAGGCTGATTATCTCATCTTTAACTTTAAATTAGAACATATATAATATGTACTTAAATAGTTGATGCACATAGTAGTGCAACCCAATCTCATGAAACAGGAACATGCCAGAAGTTCAATTATTCTATAATATATATTTAGGCTTTATTTTGTTTGAAATCATAAAAAAATTAACTGTGGAATCACAATCTTTAATTTCTCTTGATGATTTAGAGCCAATACATTTTAGGAATTTTTGTAGGGGAGTCTCATATCTAAAAATTATAAAAGAATCAGTTTGATCATCTCTCTCTCTCTCTCTCTCTCTCTCTCTCAAATTTAAGTCCTATTAAGTTTTTATTTAACTAATATACTCCTAATTCCATTAAAATAGTCATCGTTATTTTTTTAGATTACTTTTGATTATTCTTCAAGAAAAATGAAAATAATTGTTGGCCTTTTATAAATGAAAATATATAATTGTACATGTTGGGAAATTTCTCGATTTAAAATTGAATAATTTAATTTTAAAACTGAGAAATTTAAAATTAAAAAATTTCTTATCCTTGAAGTTGAGAAAGATGCTTCAAAATTGAGTAATTTCCCAGTTTTAAAAATAAGAAATTTAAATTGAGAAATTTTGCCGATTTGAAAAATGAGAAATCAGTTTTAAAATTGAGAAAAATAAAGAAAAACTGAGAAGTTTTGTACTTTTTTTTAAATTGAGAAAATTTTCGGCTTCAAAGGAAATAAGAAGTTTATCACATTTTAGATTTTATTATTTTTTTACATAATTTTTTATTTAATATACACTTTGTTTGATACGTCTCGATGAGTAGGTTTCAAAAATACTAACTTTATTAAAAATAAATCTGTATATTAAAAGTTATAAAATTTTAAAATTTACAGATAAAGAATTAATATTTTTAAATAGGAGTCATATGTGTAAAATTTGTAAAAATATTAGTCCAATTTTAGTTATTTTTTTTCCAAACCAGAGCCTCTTTTATATTGCTATACCTATTATGTCCTTAAATTACTTCAAAAGCAACAACCAACATCAAAACTCTAGCCTCTCGTTGCCAATCTCCTCCTCCTTCTTCTCCAGCACCAATGCCGACGAAATCCTAGTCCTTGCCGCCGCACCAATGATCTCTTTCTTGATTTTTTTCTTCTTTCTATGCCAACGGTGCCAGAGAAAAAAGAGTTCACCGTCGGTGAAGGAAAGAAAAAGAAGATGAAGATGACGAAGAGAAGAAGTTATTGAGAAATTTATCAATTTGAAATAAAATCTTGTACCGATAAATCTCCTAGTTTGAAACAAAGAAAATAAAAAATTTGTATTGAGAAATTTTTTAATTTGAAACAATTTATTGTACTGAGAAATTTCTCATTGAAATTTGTAGTGCATAAAGAAAATAAAAAAAATTATAGATATAACGATCCAAGTAAACCACTAGTCCAATAACTTGAATAAAAAGCCTAACAATGTGACCAAAAAACTTAAACTCAAATTATTAGTAGAAACTCATAAAATTCTTTACATACTATACTTGATTTTTATCTTCCACCGATGTGGGATTGGGCATTATAATATTCTTCTCTCAAATACGCGACGTTCTCATTGAGTAGCTCAAGTTCGTCCCCTAGTCGGGTGTGGATAGCAGCTCATTGCAAACACAAAGCAGCTCTTTAGCGTGTACAAGGTATATGACATCGGGGCCTCTACCCCTATTTGAAACTTCTATTTCTCTATTCACACCGCCACAAAAACCTATATGAGAATCAGTATTGGCTTTGATACCATTTGTAATGATCAAAGTAAACTACTAGTCTAATAACTTGAATAAAAAATCTAACAACGTGATCCAAAAACTTAAACCCAAGTTATTAATAGTAGTCCACAAAATTCTTTACATACTATACTTAATTTCTATCTCCCACCGATGTAGAATTAGGCATCACACTAGATCACCTCCACCACTGGATCCAATCCCTCTGATTGAACGATGATTGAACAATGGTCTTACAAAGGGTCGCTAGAGTCATTCGGAGGGCCGATGAGGTCGGCGATCCTGATCAAAGTCCCGACAAAGGCCGTTGAGGCAAACAAGTGTTGGGTTGGGTTAGTTTGTGATGGATTTGGGCAAAAATGAATTCTAAAACTATTTACGAAAATCAGAACGACAAACTAGGGTTGCGTCAAGACTTAGTGATGGTCACCGAGTGGTCAGCAATGGTTGCCGAGTAGTTGCCGATGGCTAACGATGATCGCTTAGTGGTTAGCGATGGTCAGTGGTTACAAGGAACGATGAATTAAACCAGTTCTAGCGATTGCAATGCATTAGGGTCATATCTGGTTGCTAGGGGTGCATCAGTGGTTACGGTGGTCGTCATGTCAGACAAAGGGTGGTTATAGACTTTAGAGACTAGCTTGAAGGGAGCTAGGTTTTTGGCCCATAGAAAGGAGAAGAAGCTGGGGTTTTCGGCACATAGGGTTTTATGAAAAAGATTTAAATATTTCTATTTCTTTTTGTTTTTTTACCAGTTCTCGAACCAACAAGACTGACGAAAAGGTATATTTGTCCTATTTTAAATGACATTTAAAAATTAGGATCTGAACTTAAAAAAACTTAGTAGTGAAAACTAAATTTTTTAGAATTTTTTCAAATAAAATTAATAATTAATTAACCCAGATTTTTTATTAAATGAGACTATTCTTGATAAATAAAGGCAAATCTCTCATAATTATTGTTTAGATTTAAAAATAAGATTCAATCTTTAAAAATCTTAGTAATAAGATTAACACTTATATAAAATTTTTAAATATGATAATAATTAATTAACTCTACTTTTTACCGAGTAAATTTTTTTTTAAACTTAAAGTCATGAAAAAAGCAAAAAAAAAAAAAAAAAACTTACCAAGCAAAGCCTAATGAAAGATATATATTGAGACAAAAAAAATGCGAAACCATTATCCAAAAGAAATAATAATTAAATAACAGCTTTCCATGAGCATGTCAGTAATTAATCACTAAACCAATCATGTGACAATTGGGTGCACAGATGGAGACGCTTTTTATTCTGTTACCCATAATGTGTTCAAAAGGCTGTAAATAAATCTCCTAATCATCTTTCTTCTTTTGCATATCACACTCTTTCCTTTTCCTCTCTCACTCTCTCTGTGTAGCTGGATCTATCTATCTAGTGGGTTATAAAAAAAAAGGCTTTCATTCAGATGTTTAAAAAAATAAAATTTAAGGTGTAAAGTTTAATTATGTGATTTAAAAAAAAAATCTTCTAGATAGATAAATTTAATTATTTTATATAACAAATAAATAAATTTATCTATTTGATATTTATTTGTTATTTATTTATTTAATATGCAAACAGATAAATTTATCTGTTTGCATATTAATACAGATAATACAAACAGATAAATTTATTTGTATTATTTATACGTGCTTTTAATAAGACAGATAAATTTATTTGTATTTTTTATACATGTTTTAAAAAAGTATAGATAAATTTATCTGTGTTCTTTATACGTATTTTTAATAAGACAGATAAATTTATTTGTATTCTTTACATGTGCTTTTAATAAAAAATAGATAAATTTATCTATATTTTTTAAACATGTTTTGAAAAGATAAAGATAAATTTATCTGTTCTAGAGTATTTTTGTCTAAAAAAATTTTGCGCGTTAAAACTTTTATGCGGATGGATCTTACTCATTAAAAAATATTATATTAGATAAAAAACAGTAAATAACCTATAAATTAGATTGTTCACCAATTTTTCGTAAAAAAAAATGTCACTCTCATTTTTTACATAGATACCTCATACACATTTTATTTTATAGACACAAGTGTAGTAAATTTCATAAATTAAGAGGTTGATTAGCAAGACAAGATTTTCAACTTTTTGGCAAAAATTGTCAAAAGGCCAATATAGTTCATTTAGCAAAAAAATAAAAATAAAATAGAAAAGCTAAAAAATTAGTCACCAATAATACTCCTAGCTACTTGATAACTTATTTACTACTAGTATTAATTACATATAATCGTTATAATCAATTATATAGAATTAAAATACTGCCCGCCTAACTTGAATAAAAAGTAAAAAAAATACTCAATCAACCAACTTTAAAAGAAGTGACTTAAAAATAAATTTTAAAAATAACCTATTTAAACTTAATTTGTATTTTTGACTAAAAATATATAAATAAAAAAACTTTTAAACTAATTACAAATCAAGCTCTAAGTATTAATATCGAACACACTGCACACATATGTCTACAAAATATAACATGAAATGTACTGATGAAATTATATGTAACATACTAACATTGTTGTTTTCATTTGGTTACTTTTATTCCTTTTCCTATGGAAGGGAGAGAGGTGCTGTCAATAATCCAACGTTTAGGAGAGTACCATTTTTCTTTGAAAAGATAATTCCAAATATACAGATTTAAATCCCAATATTAATTAAAAATTACTGTTTTTATTAATAAAAATATAATTATTTATATTTTTCTAA
Source organism: Heliamphora exappendiculata (assembly GCA_034768845.1). Classification (NCBI taxonomy): domain Eukaryota; kingdom Viridiplantae; phylum Streptophyta; class Magnoliopsida; order Ericales; family Sarraceniaceae; genus Heliamphora; species Heliamphora exappendiculata. The sequence goes on along the minus strand of JAOTRH010000013.1, from coordinate 3,815,944 downwards.
ATAAAGCATATTCTTATTAATAAAATAAGTGATCTGTAATTAATTTTACTGTTTAAATTGTAATCGAAATGAAAGCAAATTCAGCAACGAAAGAGGTAAATAATAATTCTAAGGGAGACAAAAGAAAGGACAAAATGCTATGTCAGAACAAACTTGTTCGCTTGGGTTATCGTTATGATAGCCTGGACTGTAGAGAGATCCCTTCTCCTCTCTCTCTCTCTCTCGCTCTTATTTCATAGTTCTCTTTAATAATCGCACAGGTACTTGGTTTATTTCATAGTTCTCTTTGGTATTCTCACAGGTACTTGGTTTGGCTAGGTTTGCTTCTACTTATATGTATGGCCTTTTTAAAATTCGCTTGGTGTTTGCAATTATGATCAACCCCAGGATTTGCTATAATTCAAACATGAAGGAGATTTGTGTCGCTAAAGCTTTTTTTCCTTTTTTTTTTTTTGTGTTCTTTCAAATTCTTCAGGGATCTGAAATAAAGCTGAAGAGTGAAGAGGAATGAATGATCAAGGGAAGCCTAGTACTGAAGATAAAACAACAGTAGAAAAAAACTGAGAGTGACTCTTTTCTCTTTTTGGTAGTCTTTCTAAATTAGGGTTTGGATTTCTAGATCTGGAGGACATAACATACTGCATCACTGTGTCACCAAATGAAAAGAGTTGAACTGCGGCTCATGAATTAATGAGTCTTGGAGTTCCTGCATGTCCTCTTCTTCAATACCCTGAAAATTATTTATTTTGTTTCTACGAGAGACAACTGAGAAGATCATGAATGGCCCGATACTAGATGACAGTATGTCAAACTTGACTTCTGCATCCAACGAAACAAGCATACCTTCTAGTAACAGAAATATTGAAGTTGGTACTGTGTACCCACATCATTACTCTTTTGCATCATCAAATCAACCACCACCACCACCACCACCAAAGAAGAGGAGAAATCTCCCTGGCAATCCAGGTAACAAAATTGTAATTTTTGACAATCCTGAAGCCTGATCTATTTCTTGATCAATTGATGATTAGCTATGAATATGATTGTTTCAAGTGACTTTAATTTCTTAATTGAATTGATTAATTAATTTGGGTTTTAATTAATTTTTTTTCTTGGGTTTGATCTAGACCCAGATGCAGAAGTGGTGGCTTTGTCCCCTATAACCCTAATGGCAACAAATAGATTTATATGTGAGATCTGCAATAAAGGGTTTCAGAGAGATCAGAACCTTCAGCTGCACAGAAGAGGGCATAATTTGCCATGGAAGCTCAAGCTAAGAACAAACAAAGAGGTGAAGAAGAAGGTGTATGTGTGCCCAGAGCCTACATGTGTGCACCATGACCCTTCAAGGGCCCTTGGGGATCTCACTGGGATCAAGAAGCACTTTTCAAGGAAGCATTGTGAAAAGAAATGGAAGTGTGAAAAGTGCTCAAAGCGATATGCTGTTCAGTCAGATTGGAAAGCACACTCCAAAATCTGTGGCACAAGAGAGTATAGATGTGATTGTGGAACCCTTTTCTCAAGGTAAGAGCAACTCCTGGAAGTATATATGTATAGATTATACCATTATAGAGATTAAAAAATAAGAATTAGTTGACACTCAACTATTAAAAGGTTTATTTTTCTTCTTTTTTAGGCGTGTGTATAGCTTGGTTACTTTCTCCTTATTCAAAGTGGCTTCCTCCTAAGGTTTACGTAAAATTGTAATAATTCTATGAACGTAGTTCTAATTACTTTTAATTAAACTAGGTAAATCTTGTATTTTGTACTCTTTTTTTTTGTGAACATAACACTTCTAGTGTATTGTTTAGAATTGAGAGGTTAAAATATTTATAGTCTCTCTGCGTGCAATACTTTTTTCTTTTGATATATCTGGAGTCCGAAAGGAGAATGTGGGTGAGCGTGTGAGCTAGAGAAAGAAAGCGAGAAAAAGAAAAAGAGTTGTTAAAAAAGTAAAAGTCATGTTGTTTTTATTTTATTCCATTGCTACAGCACCTACATGGCTACATAGAAACCTTTAATGGCTATGCCTGGTGACTCTGGTCTGTTATGTCTTTTGTAAGCAAGAGAGAGAGAGAGAGAGAGAGAGAGAGAGAGAGAGAGAGAGAGTACTTTCACTGGTTTGTTTCAATTTGTTTTTCAGAAAATGTGATCTTTTTTTCATTTTCCTTGTTTTTTTATGCTTGTTTTGTGTGGTGACTGGTGACAGGAGAGACAGTTTCATCACCCACAGAGCCTTCTGTGATGCTTTAGCAGAAGAGAGCGCAAGGACAATCACAGGAGGAAACCCACTTCTCTCCTCACAACCAGGCGCTTCAACTTCACCAACACCCCATTTTTGCCTCCAAAATCAACTCCACAACCCTTCACTTCTCTTATCATTTCCACTGAAAAGAGAAGAAAACCAGCCGCCGCAAAGCACCACCCTTATAAGGCCAGACCTTCCGCCGTGGTTAGCCCCCCAACCGGTGGTTGAAGTAGGTGGTGGACCGGATTCCGCCGCCCCTATCGACCTCTCCCCCCAACTATTCTCTTCGCCGTCGCTTCCCTCCTTTCATCCCACAGCTTTCCCTCACATGTCTGCCACGGCATTGCTGCAAAAAGCAGCGCAGATGGGCGTAACAATGAGCAAACTGAAGAATCCATCAGAGACAATTTCGAGACCCCACCAAGCTCACACGGGCATAAAAACAAACGCTGGGACTACAGGACTGTTCAGTTCTGAATCATTGGCCGCATCTACAGCTGGCTCTGGTGGTCTGGGTTTGTCCTCACGTGAAGAGAGAGAAAGTGGGTTTGTTCCAAGCTTTTCGTCTTTGTTTGGTGAAAAGGCTGTTGTTACCTCTGGTTGCATGGAACAAGTTGGTGCAACTCTGGGCACTGGTTCAGCTTCTGATCTTCTACTACTCCACAACAATAATAGCATCAACATGATGTGTTCTTCTTTGCCTTGTGGAAGTGGGTTTGATGGATCGTCGTCAATATCCTTTGAAGAAGCTTTGAATGGAATGTTGAATCCGAAAATGGACAGCAGTTTTCAAGAAGCACTCACAAAATCAGCAATGGAAACCCGTTGGAGAAGAAGCAATATTGAAGCCGGCGCCGGCGCCGGCGGCAATGATGGCTTGACCAGAGATTTTTTGGGTCTCAGAGCATTCTCTCATGGTGGGTTTCCCAACATGGCTGCTGGGTTTGATCAGATAAACTCATCGTCTTCATATCAGGAGAACCAAAATCAATCACCATGGCAAGGTTAGGAGCTTGAAAAAGGTCCATGAAATTTCCATTTCTTCTTTATTATTATTATTATTATTGTTCTATATTATTGTCGGTCTTCTGGAAATTAAGGGAGGGGTCTTAATTAGGTCCCTCATTAATTAGTGAAAATGTTACCTTAAAAGTGAACATTCAGTTTCACTTTCAAATTTTCAATTGTCTTTCTTGCAATTCATCAGCTGTTCTTGTACATAACATAAGAACACCTGCAACTGCTAGACTATCCCTATTGATTCCTTGATTTTAGGGCTGTGAATCTCATTTTTTATTTCCCCTGCATTTTACGTGCACGGTTGCTATTTATTTTTGAATAGTTAAAGGAAGAAGAGGGGATAAAAATCTAGAATTCAAACCTAGAACAAGAGAGGACAAAACAGTAGTTCTGGCTACTGATCTGGGCCACTATTTTATTTTATTATTATACTTCTTTGCAGTAACCATAATCAATTAAATTCTATATCCGTGTATTATTTTCTTTTTTGACATTTTTTGTTATATACATATGGAGTCTATTTGTTTGGGCATTTGAAGAGTGTGAACGGATATAATATGACTGTGGTATTTAAAAAATTTATATAGATGGAATATGATATTCAAAGAAGCCTTGTATCTTAGGAGGTCTATTACTAGTGGAAAGACGTATTTAATATCTCCTCCTATTAAATAGACAAATTAGTTTTTGAAAAACTTAGAAACACTCAATTAAAAATATATAAATTTATTAGTTTGCTAATTTTTGGAAGTAAAAGAGATAATAAAATAAAAGTTAAATTAATTTTTATTGGATTAGTAAAACAAGAAGTAATATCCATAAATGTATATTTTTTTAAATTTTTTACATAGAAAAACATGAAAGAGGAGAAAAAACAAAAAAAAAAATGTCAAAATTGTCTCATTTTAATGATTGAATTTTTGAAACTTATATAAATATTATATCAAATTATTCTATCTTATTATATAAATAGATAGAAAATTATCCATCCAATGGTGAATTTGTGTGAGGGTATAAATAAAAATTATCTATCTTAATCATTATCTTTATATTAATATTCACTCATTTTCATAAAAAATAAACATAATATATGCATATAACTAGGATTATATATCCAAATCTAAATTCATTATCTTATATCCACCCTTATATTTAATGGTATTTTATATCCGTCAATTTATTTCTAGATAATCAAATAGACCCATATATATATATTTGGATTTCTCGTTTTGTTGCGTCATCCATTGAATTTTATACTAATTCTTATATTCAATAATAGTTTAGTTGTGTCATTCATTTAATTTTATACTAACTCTTATATCCAATAATAATATATTATATCTGTCAATTTATTTTTGGACAATCAAATAAATTCATATATATATATATATCATTGGATTTTGCGACTTCTGTATTAAATTTAAAACTATTATTAGCATACAAGTAACCAATGAAGCCCAAAAATAGTAACGACTAATGTATTTTTTCAACTCATCAGTTGACTGGTAATTAAAAAGTGCGGACCCTACCCCCTCGATTTTAGGGGGTTGTAAACATCTGTATCAGCAACCAACAAAGTTCAATGGTTTGAATAGTAAAGAGGGTTCAATGGTTTGAATAGTAAAGGGGGATTTGTTGATATCCTCATGACTGCTGCAACATGAGAAGCTAATTTTGGAGGGGCTATCAACTATTTTTCATGATCCATAGGCTGCAAAAAATAGAGGACAATCTGCTATACAATGCAAGTTCTCATTTTAATTGGATATGACACACGAATGAGGGGGATGCTCAATTCAGAAATTTAAAAAAATAAAAAATAGATATTGAATATAATGGTCAAATGAGAGACCATACGTGTACAATGTTCTCATTTTCTATATGGTATCCGAAATGGTGACTTTTTATTGACAAAAGAGGAAACTTGAAATCTTACTGATTTGAACAAAAATGTATTAACTTTCAGTACAACAATGTACTCATTAATTTTTCGCCATCGATTCTCTGCTCTACGTATTCGAAATGGTGACATTTATACACAAATGAGAAAACCAGAAATCTTACCGATTTGAACAAAAGTGTATTCATTTTTCACCCTCAGTTCTCTAAGAGTGATATCCGAAATAGTGACATTTATAAATTATACACAAATAAGAAAACCCAAGTTTGATTAATTTTCGCAGTACTTGCAGATGTCAATGTGTGTAATCTCACTGATTTGGTGGAATGATACCTTCTCTGAAGAAGGGTGCCTTATGCTTTACCTTACTGGTAGATGAAATAGACGAACAACAATGGGGGAAAACTGATGATGGGAAGGGGTTTTAGGATTTGAATAGAGTGAAGATAGTTCAAATACCTACCATTACCATCCGATTGTCTAGATTTGGAGTGCGATTTCATCGGGATCATATCTTTAACCAACGTCGATCTTCGATTCTCTATCAGATTCTTTTCAATTTGGTGCAAATCCCCTTCCACATCGTGTCGTTGCCATTTTTATTTTCATTGCCTAGAATTTAGGAGCAGTTATGTTTTTTGAATCAAAAAAGTTTTATGCTAAGAGTGATGATAACATGACGTATTTTTGGTACATAAAATATGAAAAAAGACCTATTATTAAATCATTCTTTTAATGAGACTGATCCTCTAACGATTGTTACAAATAGTTACAATTAGGATCTGGGGCTGAAAGACCCTAATAAAATTGGGATGTTGTGGTTTTGAAGTGAAGAAAAGTACATCGATGATCGATCATTGCCATTTTATAGGTATTTTCTGAAAGATGGGTTTCAAATTGAAGATACTAATAGTCATTGCCATTGTTTCAATTAAGAAAATAATATTTGTCACTAGATTTATTAATTATAGAAATTTTAAAATCTTCTGCATTTATTTATAGTTTAAAACTTTCAATGATGTGCACATTTAGGTCTGATTGACCATCTTAATTTTTTTGGCTAGAAAGGTTGAAAAGTTAAATTTGTCCGTTTGATTAAAAGGTAAAAAATTTAAAAGTTAAAAAGTCAAAACAAAACACAAATTCTTAAAATATTCTATCCAAACTCATACTATTTTTAAAATATAATAGTACCTCTTATTCATAACTTATTTACTATCACTATCAACTACATATAATTGTTAATATCAAATATATAGAATGATAAAATTGTCAACTTCAAATAGAAGGCAAAAAAGTTAATTTTTTTTATCCAAACAACTAATTTTAAAAAAATTAGCTTAAAACCTAAATTACCAAATAATTTATTCTGAAACTAATTTAACTTTTTAGCTAAAAATACAAAAAAATTTAAAAAATTAATTTTTAAACTAGTTTGACAATTGGGGCTCCAAATCTGTATGCAAAAAAATCAGAGAGAACACCATGCCACAGGAGGAGGAGAAGTCTTGAAGTGAACATAAATAAAACATTCTAGCGATATATAAGGTGGCGTTTGGCAACACACTTTCCAAATAATCTTTTTCCCATTTTTTCTAAATATTTTCATATTTGTGTCCAGTTGTTTTACTTTTTAATTAATTACTCTCATAATGAGAAATTTTCAAAGTAAAATCTTTGTGACGAATGCTGAAAAAAAATAGTTAAAGACAAAAATAAGTTGTATTTTGATTATAAATATTTCTTTTGAATTTTTTGTTCCCATTTTCAGTCTAAATTTTATATTTTTTCTGATTTTTTTGGTCAATGGTAAACTTTTTTTTTATCATTGGTCCAAATTAGTGTAGTTTATAAATTCCCCTTATCGTAAGAAAATAAAAAAGTAAAAATTTTTAATCAAAATTTAAAAAAAAATTCATATAAAACGAAAAAAAGTCAACTTAAGCAGGCTTTTATCTTTTATTAATTTAAATTTTTGTTGTCTTTAGTGAATTTTTTTTAAATTAAGCACTAATAAGGTATACTTTTTATAATCTCTCTCGTAACAAGAAATCAAAATATAAAAAATTTAAAAAAAACAAAAAAAAGTTTTAAAAAAACCACTAATTTTTTTAGTCCAAACATAAAATTAGCCTTCCCGTATTTGCGTTCGACTGTCATACCAAAAATTACTATAGGCTTAGTCCTTAATTGGTAACTTTAAAGTTACTACTGTCTGGTATGATAATCCGCGCAGGATAAGTAATATTAATAAAGATGTGAAATTAATGTATGAATTAGTAATGAGGTAAAATTAATTTTTTTATGTTTAATTTGGATATGATTTGATAATGAATTAGATAAATTCATGTTTAATTTGAATGAAATTGAATAACGTAAAATAAGATTATATTTGTTAATTTTTAATATTACTCTTATAGTAAAAAATTAATAAATATATTTTGTATTTTTTATATTAGCTACAAGTTAATTTATTTAAAATACTTAAATAAGCTAATAAATTAAATTTTATATTATTTATTTTAATATTTATTATTATTTATTATTTTTAATTTTTTTAAATTCACTGTTCAGAGAGATTTTAAAATTAAAAATTAAAAATAATGTACAATAAAAAAATTAATAAATTAAAAATTTATCTCCCCAGAATGGAGGAGGAAGTGAAACTTTCCTGAGGCTCTCTCCCGTGAAACTTTCCAAAGTCTCTCTCTCTCTCTCTCTCTCTCTCTCTCTCTCTCTCTCTCTCTCTCACGCAAATCGCAAATCACAACTCTCTCTCACACACACAAATCGCAAATCACAAATCTCTGTAGTAACAAGTCGAAGAAGAAGATCCTTGCAATTATGGGAGGCTGAGATTCAAGTGAGTTCCTGTTTACACTATATTTTATAATTTTTTGTTGATAATATTATTTTCAATTTAATAGTCTTTTATATTTTATAAAAATTTAATTAAAAAAAATTATGTATTTAAAATGTTTATATTAAATATGTTTAGCAAATGACAAGCGGCGTTTTAAGAGAATATCAACGATTAGAAAAAATTATTTCTACGAAAAGTACAAAAATATGTTTAGAGTAGAAAGTAGTTACTGGTAATTTTTTATGGAGAAATTCTATAAGTATGTTTATTGTATTTAATATCGGACACACTTACACAATTTGACAAACTATTTATTTATTTTTTAGTTTTTATTTTTTATTTTTGTAATTTTAATTCTAGTTCATAGGAGTAGTTTATAGTCTTTGTAATCGGTTCTACATCGAAATAATAAAATTCAAGTTTTATTGTTTTTGATTTTATTATCTGTGATTTTTTTAACAAAATTTTAAAACATGGCATTGGACCTAGAGCGATCGCTTAATACTTGAAAGGAAATTTTTTTTGAAGGAGATTTAATTTGTTTTTGGTAAAGAGGCGGCTTGGGCAACCGAGATAAATGAATTTGATGGATTTGGAAGGAAGAGAGAGATGTGTGCTTCGAGACCCAACAAAATGTTTTGAAAGAGGAAGAAGAACTCCAGCTAAATTTGGTAAAGGAAAAGGAAAATTATCAGGTGAAGAAGATGATTGTAAACGAGGCTATGTTTGGTATTATAATTAATTAATGAAGATAAAAAAAAAAAAAAAAAAAGTCTGAGCCTTGCAAACCCACAGACTAGACTATCAATCAAACCCAGCTTTTGCTGGGTTTCCCAATCCTCCTCTTCTCCGGTTTCGCAGTCAAAGGGGACTAACAATCGTTACAATCCCGCTCAAATTTTGTAAACCAAACATGATATTAATTAGTCCCTGGATTAACAATCCAATCCCCAAGCCTATAACTCTTAACAAACAGGGCCAATTGGTCTAAAGTCTTTTAGCTTATTGCTTGTTAACTTTAAGCAACCCTAAAATTTAACCAAAAATAAATAAAATTTTTATTTACTTGGATTAAAAGTAATTTAAAACAAAAGGCATGACTTATAACTAAATTATCAAACAAGACCTTAGATGTTATCTTTATGTTTGAATGACTGAAATCTTAAAAGAGTATATAAATATGATTTTGAATATCTGTAATTTTTTTGCTTGAAATGAGTAAAAATAAGAAAGTTATTCTTAGAGTTACTTATTCAATTAGAAATAATATTTCCAAGCTATGGAGGAATTCGACTACCACCATTTTTCATGGTAATCTTAGATTTCAAGGTAATTAATAAGAAAATAAAATGTCAAATCTAATAAATTCATTCAAAAAAGTATTTTGGGTAAATTTTCTAAATGATGCAGTGAATCATATTTGATTAAAAAAATACTAAGTACTAAAATTCACAAGCCTGATTAAATTAGAAATATAATTTTTCTAATATCAAACACGAATAATTTTTAAATTTTTTTTTAATTAATCAACAATTGAATTGCTCTAAAGTTTATACCAAGTATTTATAATCCAAGAAATCTTACCCAAACTAGAAAATAAACAAGAAAAGACAACACTTGTCTGCTAAGCTAAAAAATAAAAAATAAAAACCAAAAATAGCAAAGGATTTGAATTAAAGTCAAATTTAAAAATTAAAATAAAATATAAAATTGTTGCAAGATTCCTAACCAAAAATCAATTTGGAAACTCCTTAAAATTGACAAATCAAATATTTCTTAGAATGACAAATTTAATATCTTCAAAGCCTGAAGCAACTTGGCTGAATTTTACTATCGGCTATTGTTCATGACATAACGGTAAGTATGTTTCCCATTTTAAGTATTTTAAATTTTTATCAGCTAATAATTTGTGCATTATTAAATGTACTTAATAAATAATTCACCTAAAAAATTTACAGTTACGCACTTAATAAACATTAACAATCAGTGAAATCTATAAATAGTTAGAATTAAGAATTAATTAAAATAGTTGTTTGGCAAAATTTAAACTTATCAAGTTTGATATTTATTATTATGATTATTTATTAATAATTAATTTAGAATTTAAATTATATATATATTTTCTTTCGTTCATTTATAAAAGTGTATATTATATTATAGATAAATAGATAATATATATGTTCGAGAGAGGGAGAGAGAGAGAAATCGGACTTCGGTAGCCTCTCGGGAGGAAATGGCTTTGAGGCGCCTTCTCGCGCAGGTCAGTTCAATCTTCATTCCAAGTCATAAAATAATAGATTCGATGCATACTTTCCTTGTTTTAATAGATTCCTCCTTATGATTCACGAGAGTTCACAATGGTTACGATGTCGGAAACCCTAAGCTAAGTGTTCTATATGATTTTCAGATAATAAGCCTAATTAGATAGGAATTTTCTTGATGTTACACTCCACAATATAGTCTAATAATCGTTGAAGCTAGAGTTCTTGGCATCGAAACCAATCTTTTCGGGGTGATATGGCATTTCTTGGAGTATTTGATTACATACGGTGATGTGGGTCCCGGCCCGAAACTGAAGCTTTGTGAAAACATTGCACTTCTAGCCCTAATCAGCTCCCACAGTTCTCTTTAGCTCGTATTTCGCTCTTTTTCTGCAAGGGTCTTTTTGTTTTATTTGGTTATTACGAGTGTTTGATTAATTTGGCCATATTATGGGAAAAGGATAAATTTTAGCTGGTGGAATGGTGAGGGTAAGGGTAGTTGCTTTCAATTTATTGTCATTTTTTCCTGTTTTTTCAAATGCTTTTATTCATCCTTTCAGTACATGGCATCAGTTTTGAATTCTGACATTCTATGTTTTTTTCCCCCTCCTTTTATGAATTAAGCATGGTGTTTCACTGCAATAGGTGTCAAGGAAGCAGTTAAACAGTTTGTTTCCTAGATCTTATTTCACTGCCCGGAGGCTTGGAGGTATGTATGATTTATTGGCATTCTCAATTCATCAACCTATGCTATTTTTTCCTTTGCTATTTGCTATTTATTTGTCTGCTTAAGTTGTGGAATGGAATCATGTTTTCCTTGCATTTCATTAAATGGGTTTAAATTGATAGTTCTCATATTGCTTAATGGACGGACTGTCAATTTACTGCAATCAGGTGTTTATGCTTCGTAACGTAGTCTATAAAGGGCAGATCTCACAAGGTGGCTAGAATTAATGATGGTTAAAGGGCGGAGCCAGGACTCTGTCACTTTGTGGGGAGGCACTTTGTGGGGAGGGGTTGGAAGGACACTGAAGGGGCGGGTCTCACAAGGCGGCCTGGTTTATCCAGTTTGACCTGGTTTAATCACGTGCTGTAAAAATTGAAATGGTTTTGGATTGCATTTAAATGCATATATTAGATAGTCTATATTGGGATGTCACAATGTTTGGTGAAAGATCAAGCTGACAAGAACTCAATTCTAGACAGTAGGCATAGTTTTATACATCTTTTAATGTGTTAGTGTTGGGCAGCTATTACTTGCAATTAGGGGTATTTTCCATCTTGAGCACCACCTGTGGTTTGGAAATTCTAGCATAACTGTCGACACTGAAAAGATTATTTGTCCACAAGTCACTACTTCCTATTCTAAGCTCACAACTCACAGAAGCATTTCGTTTAACAACAAATGAAAATGGTATCAAACCTACTTTTGAAAGAGGAGTGAAGTAGGATTATGGTTGGAAGAGGTTAAAACGTGGATCATAATAGCCGATGACAAAAATAACAGCAGAGTCGCATTTGTCATAGTTATACTCTACTCGCTTTTCAAGAAAATCCAGTATTAGAGCCAGTGTGTGCACACACACAAACATGCACATTTGCTATCGTTTATTAAAAGTCTTCACTTACATGAATGGGGCTTGTTTGACCATCCTTGAAAAAGTGCAACTTCACAGTAGGCTTAGCTTTGGGGCTCTTGTTTTTCTGTCATATTTCAGTTTTGATTATCATATTAAATTAAAGTATTAAATTGACTTGTACCATTGAGAACGTAAAAGAAACAGGAAGGAATCATTGGCCCTAATAAAATCTCATGCTGCTAGTGTTTAAATAGTAAATTGATCCTGTTTGTGAAATTGTGGCTATGCTAACTTTTCCACACATGTTCTTAGAAAATGGAAGTGTAGAAGAACAAGAGTATGTGGACTCCCCCCCCCCCTCCTTTTTCTGTAATTCCTATTATCTTCTTCTTATTTTAATGCCTTTGGTCATTTGGGAATTGCTCCCCACGACTTATTTAATTTCAATTAGCAGATATGAAATTATATCTTTCAAACTTTGTTAGTTTAGGTGATCATTCAATATTTTCTGCTCTGAGATAGTTCTTAAACTCAATGTCGAGTTCTATTATTATTTATTGGTACTTTGTTATTCTGGTACTGATAATAAGGGATTAGCAAAGACATAAAATCTATCTTTTTCTTTATTTTGTTATCCTTTTTTGTTGAATAATTCAAAAGACAAATATTCAACTGTTACCCCTTTGTGCAGAGTATAGACTTTTGGGTTCTCAGAAAAGGTTTCAGTCAAGCTATGTTGGTAGTTTCGCTCGCAGAGCACGCGATACAGATGGTTCGAGTGATGCCGCAT
>JAOTRH010000013.1:3780782-3798282 GCA_034768845.1 Heliamphora exappendiculata | reverse complement strand
AAAAAAGTAATTTTTAAAGATAATTTTTAGAATTGCTCTAAGAATTGGAAAGCTTGAAATTGGGAATGGGAGATCAGTGAATTAAGTTGGTCGCCTCACATTCGTCACTTTCCCCATATTCTCCTCAGTTTGTCCTACTCTCTGTTACATAGACGGATATATTTATATTGAGTTTGGTATGCTTCTCAATGTGTATTGATATAATTCTCTAAGGTTATGTTTGATTAATTTTTGATTGATTGAATTAATAATAAAAAAATATATAATTCTACTTTATAAATAATCTCATGAGATTAGTACTCAATTGATTATTAATTACACATTCTCTTAAAAATTGTATATTCTACATTTTGTGAAATTAGTTATTCAATAAATATATAATTTTTTTACCAATTGTTGAATTCAAATAAAAAAACTTAATCTTATAAAATATATAATTTAATTTTATATTTAATTGATCAATTGAACACGTCTTAATAGTGCAAATACACTACTTGTGCACACTTATTTCCTAATATCTTGTAATTGATAGGATTGAATATTATTTTATGTAGCATAGACCATTGAGGATTGGCTCATCACTGTTTTTGAAGCGAACGTGTTGCAAAATGAACATAATAATGAGGTGGTTCTTTGCCCAATTATGTGGCAAACTTTTTTTTTTATTGAAAAAAAAGATATTAGATTTAAATATATTTATAAAAAATTAAATAAAAGAGTACACCAATATAAATAAAATAGCTTCAAAAAAAGCAAAAAACCCTCAAAAAAAAAAAAAAAAAAAACAGTATTCACAAGTGAAACATTCCAAAAAAAAAAAAAATTAACAATGAAAGACATTAAACTTCTATACAAAAGAACTCATACTCTTACGAAAAGAGTACTCAACATTATATAAAACAAAAAAGACAAGCAAAACAATCTTATATGCTATTGCTTTATCATTTTTTTCAATTATTGCTTTCACTTTTACTGTATAAGGTTGATCATTCTTGATTGGAGATAGTCGTGCAGCGTAATAAAACGTAATAAATGGCATTAGACTACGAGCTCTGAACATATTTGAAATCAAATTCAAAAAAATGGTGACGGAATTACGTTTGTACTTTTATGTAAAGAGCACCTAGATTCGTTGATAAAAGAAATTACTTGCTAGATTAAAATAATTTCGTCGCTAATAAACAGTAATTGCTCATCGCAAAAAAAAAAAAAAACGAAGCATAGGAAAAGAAAAAAAAAGGAAAAAAAAAACGAAGCATAGGAAAAGATAAAAAAAACTAACGCGAACAAAAACTAAAAGAAAAAAAGACATAAGAAAAAGACAAAAACATTGGGTAAGGGACACCGCCGCTGACCGGAAAAAAACTTAAGAAAAACAAACTCTAGTGGCTGTAGATTAGAGAGAGAGAGAGAGAGAGTTTAAGAATTGGTAAACTTAATTTTTGTGTGTGCTCACGCGCTTGTTCAACTAGACCTAATGAATGCATGCATATCTCGTGTTGCCAAGTGTCAACTATTTGATATGGGTGCGAAAGAGTCCATGTAATATAATTGATAAGACTAGTTTCTCACAAATGCATTTTCTTGACAATTGTTATCAAAAAATTCATGAAATAAGTTTTAAGGATTTAGGTACTATGGCAGTGTTTGTTTCAATTTAAATTATAACTTTTATGTTATAATTTAATAAAATTTAAACAAATATGTTTATAATTTTTAATTCTAAATTTACTAACACGAATTCTACTAAATTATAATTATATCTTTTTAATTATAATTTATAAATTTATAATTTCAGTTACAACAAATACTCTCTGTATATTTTTTAATATGAGTACTATATGTACAAATGAAAGGTATGAATTGTCTCATCGGGACTGTCATCTCTAAAAGTTAAGCGAGTCATGTTCTAAATTACCCTTCAATTAAAAGCGTAATCCACTTATGATTTTATGGTGAAAGTGATGCTAGGGTTGATTGAGAAAGAAAAATTTTAATTTAAGAGTGAATTATTCTTATAAATTTAAAAATATATATATATTAAGTTTTAAATTTTTTTTTTAAAAGGACGAATTTATATAATTTTAACATGTCTTGAATTAATACTATTATATATAATTGTAAGTTTTTTTTAAAATCTAAGGGTGACGATTCATCCTATCTGCCCCCTTGGTCTGTCTTGGGGACTAAAGTACTCATGGGCTAAACCAATATGTTTCAACTTATACTTATTTGAAGACTGCTGGCAAGCTACTGGCATTGCACATGGTCTCGTGTTGGCAAGTTGAGATTGTCCTTACTATGTGATATACGGATATTTTGTGACATAAATGATATATAAGCTGTCACATAATTTCTTATAAATTTTGAAGTTTATAAGATAGGTAATTATTAGGTTGGCAGTCCTCATTTTGTTTCTAATTCTTGAAAATGTTAATTAACAATTTCAAAGTGGAAAGAGACAAGTGGGCAAAGTTACTGGGGGAGATTGAGAGAAAAGTTGCAAAAATGAGAAAATAAGTCAAAAAAATCATATACCAAAATGGCAAAACAAAAAAGAATCACTTTTTAATCAAACTCAATAAAGAGAGTATCAAAGGTGGCAATGGAAGAGAATATAACGACCCCAAGTAGACTATTGGTCTAATAACTTGAATAAAGAGCCTAATAATGTGGCTCAAAAACTTAAACTCAAGTTATTAATAATAACTCACAAGTTTTTTTATATGCTAATTCGGTTTGTATCTCCCATCAATAGAGGATAAGGTATTACAAAAATAGTATTTAGAAGAGCTTAACTTTAGTCCTTCATGTTAAACTTATTATCTGCTACAAATGAACTATCTTATTTTCATTGCACCAAAAAAATAAAAATAAAAAAACCAAAGTCAGTTATATCGATCCTACTATTGCAAAAATTAAAAAAAGAAAAAAGATAGAGGTACTCAATTGGGTAAAATTCTTGAAGCATAAACCTAACTTGTCTCGAAGATTATCTAAATTATAGTTTGACCTTTATATAACCCAAATTGAATTAAAATCTTCCACTAATAAAAGTGATGATAATGCCACGATACAATTTTTAAAATTCAAAAAATATAGAGCAGACGACAAAAACTATTCTTGTAAGAGTAACTAGCTTGAAATCATCTAATCTAGACTTGATTTATCAATACCCAAAAATATTTAGCAAAGGAACCTAATTAATTAGGGAAAAAAAAGGAGAGAGAGTGAATATAGATGGTAATTTTTAAGTAGTAAAATGCTGGAAGCAGTGTTTTCTTCTTAAGGTGATTTAAACACTCAAGTTGAAGACTTTTTTTACCCTTTTTATTGTAATACCTTTTAGTTTTAACTTTTTGAATGCTAACTCGTTTGGACAAATTACTTATTTGGTTTATTCAACTTCCAATAAGCAAACTCGTTTGAAAAAAAATATATAAGCAATATCACTGCGTGGAAGCTTGATTATTTTCCATCTCCAGCAAAGGCTTCATTCATATGTTGCCATTTGTGAAATGCCCAAATTATCCTAACCGCAATTACCCCCATGTTCATCAGTTGATTATTTTCTCGTAAGATCTTTGAAAAAGAAAACTAGAAAAAGGTACCGTCTTAAAAAAGAAAGTGTGTAAGATTGATGATGAATTCAGCAGCCAATCACAATGCAATCTCGTGCGCTACCTATTTTCAGGTCCCACCATGATCCTCCGCGTAAATCCGTAATAATTAGTGCGTGAGTAATTATTTGGTACTCTCGTAGTTTTAAATGACAACAAACAACTGCACATGGTGCTCATATTTAGTATAATAATAATAAATTTTATAGTAAAAATATAATAATTTATATTTATTAAATAATTAAAAAATAAAAAGTGATCCACATTATATAAATTGTAATTATTTATTTATTAAAAATATTACGTGACATCACCTACGTAATACTTCAAAAATATTTAATAATTTTTTCCTTAGTGCGTTCACTCCTCGCACCCAATCAAAGCCCTACATTTTTGGGGTCGTCCATTACAAGTAATGCACAAATTATAGTTATTAAAAATGGGTATGAACTTAGAAAATTTGTTAAAAATTTTATTTTAAATTGAAAATAAAAAAATTTGAATTTAATAGTGTATTATATGAGTCATACTATAATTAAATCTAAAATATTAATCTTAAATTATGAATAAATTTTTAGATAAATTTTTTTTAAGTTCATAGTATTACTATATATTTATTTGATGAAAAATAAATACGATTTAAAAAAGTTAAATTGGAGCATTCATATTATCGAGCGTGGGGTCCATGGAGTGATTCGTGGGTTGATTGAAGGAAATGAGGGGCGCAAGGAGTCCGGTGACGTTGCAAGAACGCCACAGTAAAGATGGGAAGGAAAGCAACGCCGATTAAAGAAGGATAGATGGTATGTGAAACTCGCTTAGCACCAACATTGAAGAGATTAATTCAAAGAAAAAGAAATTAAGATGGGATGTTGGGAGTCGACGGGTGTACAATAGAATAAAAGAAAGAAATCCAAGATGCACTAGTGGAAAGATGTTGGAACCACTAGGAGGAAGGGCAAGGAGACTTTACTATAGAAGGAATGGAGAGTTACATGAGTGTACGCGCATGAAAACTGTAGTAATTCTTGCCACCTTGTGAAGCATTGACCTTATTGGAGTAGTGTTCTGGCTATATTATGGGAGGATTATTTGGCCCTTCCCCACCCATTTGGGCCAAAGAACCTCTGACGAGTTGTTGAGATTTTCGTGGACAAGTCTCAACAGATCGTAAGTGGATCGAAAACTTCTTTAGATGTTATAGAATTGAGGAAGGTCAAATTCCAATTGAGGCCACATGGCACTCACGTGGAAATGTTATACAGTGCAGCGGTCACCTGGCTATGACACCACATCTCGGTATATCCATTCTAGCTCGAAAAATGGACCAAGCACACATGAACAGTGCTATCGAGCTTTTAGGATCTCAGGACATGTGAGATCGTGCCACGGTCATGGGTTCGAGCTCAGGGGAGGGACTCATAGCCGAGGTTCCGAAGAGAAGTGTTCTGCATTCATGGCCGAGCATGGTGTGCTGAATGACCTCAAAAGTTGAGTTTGCGCTTGATACTTTGTAATTAGTGCCCATGATTGAACCAACTCTGAGGTTAGGGTGTCAAGGAGGATTGACTTAGTATAAACTAGGTCTGGATACCAATGAATAGCTTGACTTGACAAAAAAAAATTTGTAAAAAGATATGAATAATAGTAATGATAAGTCACCATTTAATTGACAGCTGAGTCTTAATCAGAGAGAAAGATGACAACTCGACCTGTTCGGGTCGGGTCGAACTCTCAAAGAAGATCCAGTATATTTTTCTCTATAAATAGCCAACACTCTAGAAAGCAAATGTATGTACTCTAACTTACTAGGAAAAACTCTCCTAATTTGTTCTCTCAAGCTTTTCTCTCTTTAAACTCATATCTGTCTTCACCATCGGAGAGTTCACCGATAAAAGTCACCGACATGTATTTCACTCCCTTTCTTGTACAGGAATACATTTAATCCACTCTGAACTGTTCAGTCAGGCTAAACAAGAATAGTAGATCCCTATCTTAATTCGCTAAAAGCACTTATTATTCTGGTGAACAAAACCAACCACCACATTGGGTAAGGGAATAATTCATCCACCTAATCACAATCATTTAATACATATTTGTTGTTCCTATTTCTTTTTTATTTTTTTTATGTTTATAGAAAAACCAAAAAAAAAAGGAATGCATTTGGCTCCCAAAATTTTAAAGTAGCCTTTTTAACAGATCTTTTTATGTTTAGATTTTTGGTAACTCATCTGATCACTTAGTGAACTTTTTTATGCCACCCTATCATATGGAGTTAGACATCTAGTTGAGAATGTGAAGGTGTTTTTGGACAAGTTTTACAATCAACAAATGGTAAAATTACAAAGATTAGTGACCTTAATTTGATTGAATGAGAAAAAGAAACAGAGAAATACATAAAATAGTTATCGGAGGCAAATTAAATAGCCTAATTAGATTTTTTTTTTGAACTTAAAAGTCTGCGACTTTACAAGCTAATTTATAATTTTAAAACTTTCTTTGTCATAAAGTTCGAGACATACACTATATGTGTGTAACTTTTAATTTGTTGCAAGAAAAATGCAAATTTTAAGAATTTTCAATGAGGAGAGAAAATTGTTCGATCAAAATACACTACCGACGATCAAATCAATTAACTTTTGAGTAGTTTTAAGAGACAGAACAATATAATTATAAAAATTCATGTACTTAGTCTTGCTTCTTGTTGCACTATTTATCGAGTGAGCAGTCCAAACTTTTTTTTTTGTTTATGGGGATTTATTTTTGAAGAGACATGCTACATCAATTACGAGCCACGGCCGAAAATGTTACATAAGTACCCGTTAGAAAATTTCTTTTGGGATAAATTTTTTTAGTCCATATACATACATATATTTAGTCAATGAATATTGTAATTCTACTTATATATATATATATATATATATATATATATATATGTATATGTATATGGACTAATTGTGCATATACATGTATACTTTATTACATTAATTTTGATTATACTCTAATAGTAGTAATTGGTGCAATTGTAATTTTTAAAATTTATTTGATGCATATTCAACTTTTTATTATATCAAGTGAACATGATTTTGTGTTGAAGAGATTTTAAGAGTTTCAAAGCATTAATCAAAATTTGATAATTCTTGGCTTTTAAACATTAAGAAATCCATATAGTGTAAAACTATTAGCATGTTCAACCACATCTAATTTGAAAATTTGAGAAAATTTAGACGAAAAAAAAAGAAATAGAATGTCAGCTAATATTTTCTTTTATATTTTAGTAAAAATTAATTTAAAAGCTTGAAATAAAATTTGAGCCTTATTTAATCTGAAAACTCAAAAGTTTTAAATGAAAATTTCAAATAAACGAAAAGATCAAATAAAAATAAAATTTTACTAATTCGCATATAGCAACTAATGAATCAAAAAATATTGCCCACAACGATTAACAAAAATAAAAATAGATAAATCAATATCAGGGCATACAACATAAGAGTAAGTCTGAAGTGAATTATTGGGGTGTGTGCAGGTTGACGCGGTGCGAATTGAGTAAAAATTTATTAACTAAATCATTTATGATGGTATAAAAAATTTTAACCTATCACCAAATTATCCACTTTATAAAATTGACGAATTAGTTATTTTTTTGGGTAGTTTTGTAATTGTGGATTGAGCGAATTAGCAGTTTAAAAATTAAATAAATAATTAAAATTCTAAAATTATTAGAGTTTTAGTGAAAATGATGATTATTGTGTTGAATTCATTATTTAATTAGAAACAACAGCGAATATTTTGTGTGTTCAGAAACGGTTGAACATTGAGCATTATTTAATTAAACATTACAATGAACATTATTTAATTAGAAACAATATTGAACATTTTATGTGTCCAATTAAATAATGAATTCAAAACAAGCAGGTGAAAGGCAAAATTGTGTTAACTAATAGTCTAATACTCTAAGTAGTAGTGAGAATAAAACTAATTTTAGTATTAAATATCATATACGGTGCGAGTCGGTGTTAGGCGGGTAAGAAAAATTGTAACTAGCACTTCAAATCGATCCGCACATTTTCTCTGTAAACTGTCCAACCCGTCTATTCTTTCTTTTTTAATTTGCTTAGGTCGGTGTACGGCGGACATGCACGGACAAATAGACAAATTGAGCAAATTTTTTACCAAACCCTAGTGGATATGATGTTAAATACACTATTGTGATGTAATTTAAAAGATAAAAAACCAATATGCATGTTCAGTGAATTTTTTATTTTTTTAAAAATTATTAAAAAAAATTATAACAATGCATACAACCATCATTATACATTGGTCTTTAAGCTCAATAATCCATTGGGAGGTATTTGGCAATACTATTTTTTAATAGTTTTTAATTTTTTATTATTAATTTTAATTATAAATTATAATTTTTTTAAATATTTATAATTTTTGTTACAATTATAATTATTTTTTATTTTAATTATAAATTATAATTTGTATTAAATATTTATAACTTGTACCATATAAAATACAATATATAAACTACTATTTTAAACAAATACCAAAACCACCGTGAATGAATTGGAGTGAGGTTTTTAGACGCTACCGTTGCTTATTTTTTCTGTGACATTTCATTCCGTACAATTTTTAGCCCTTCAACAAGATTTGCACAGAAAGAGGATTCCGTACGATTCTCTCTTATATGCAACCCCTCAAAATTTCCTAATATCCCAATTCCCGACAGATAAAATCAAATCTTCTCGTCTCATACTTCTCGTCTCATATTTTTTTTTTTGAATTTTTTAACTAAAAATATAAAAAAAAATTAATTTTGCTAATTTGACAAAAAAATAAAAAAATAAAAAAATAAAAAAATAAAAAAATAAAATCAAAACACAAATTTTTAAAATATTCAAATCAAATTTCTACAACTTTTAAAATATAATAATACATCTTATTCATAACTTATTTACTACTGCTATCAATTATATATAATTATTAATATTAAATATATAAAAGGATAAAATAGTAAACATTGAACAAAAAAAATAAAAAAATTAACTTTTTACTCAAACAACTAACTCTAAAAAAATTTAACTTAAAAGTTAAATTACCAAATAATCTATTTTAAATTCAATTTAATTTTTTAACTAAAAACGCAAAAAAACAAAAAGATTAACTTTTAAGCTAGTTATCAATCGGGCTATTCTCGCATCGATTGAAAATTTAGTTTTTTTTATTTTTTTAACTAAAAATGTAAAAAAATCAACCTGGCTCGTTTTGCAGAAAAATAAAAAAATTAAAAAATTAAAAAGTTAAAAAATTAAATTAAAATACAAACTCTTAAAATTTTTAAATAAAATTTTCACCACTTTTAAAATACAATAATACCTTTTATTCATAACTTATTTACTGTCACTACTAATTATATATAATTATTAATATTAAATATGTAAAAGGATAAAATTTTTAACTTTTAACAAAAAAAATAAAAAATTAACTTTTTAACCAAATAATTAATTTTTTAAAAATTAATTTAAAAATTAAATTAACAAACAACTTAATTTAAACTTAATTTAATCTTTTTTTTTTTATCTTTTTAAAAATAAAAAATATAAAAAATTAACATTTAACCTAATTACCAGCTTATATATCTCTCTATCAAACCCTCTTCTTTGACATCCATTTTTTTCTTGAACCTATGGCGGAATCCAAGAGGTTCATTTCATCTGAAGACCTCAAAACCCACAACAAACCAGGCGATCTGTGGATCTCCATTCAGGGTAAGGTCTACGACGTCTCAACCTGGGCGAAAGACCACCCCGGTGGCATTCTTCCACTGCTCAGTCTCGCCGGCCAAGACGTCACCGACGCTTTCGTTGCCTACCATCCCGGCACCGCCTGGCGGTACCTTGACGAGTTCTTCAATGGGTTTTACCTCAAGGACCACGCCGTCTCCGAAGTATCCAATGATTACAGAAAGCTCGTTTCTGAGTTCTCGAAAATGGGTTTGTTCGAGAAGAAAGGGCACGGGGTTTTTATATCCTTCTGCTGCATGGCAATCTTGTTTGTCGCGAGTGTCTGTGGCGTCTTCTATTCCGGTAGTTCTTGGGTTCATCTTCTTTCCGGTGGGTTGATGGGGTTCTTGTGGATTCAGAGCGGCTGGCTTGGGCACGATTCTGGGCACTACCAAATCATGCCCAATCGAGCGCTCAACCGATCGGTTCAGATCCTCACCGGAAATTGCATTGCCGGAATCAGCATTGCTTGGTGGAAATGGAACCACAATGCCCATCACATTTCTTGCAATAGCCTCGATTTCGATCCAGATCTCCAGCACATTCCATTCTTCGTGGTATCTTCAAAACTGTTCAACTCCCTTACATCTTATTTCTACGAAAGGAAGATGAATTTCGATCCTATTGCTAGGTTCTTGGTTAGTTACCAGCATTGGACATTTTACCCTGTTATGTGTTTTGCAAGAATCAATTTGTTTGCACAGTCGTTCATTTTGTTGTTGTCCAAGAGAAAAGTGCCTCGTAGGGTTCATGAGATTGCGGGGGTCATTGTGTTCTGGATTTGGTACCCATTGCTCGTTTCATGCCTACCCAATTGGGGAGAGAGGATAATGTTTGTAATTGCAAGCTTTGCGGTTACTGGAATTCAACATGTTCAGTTCTGTTTGAACCATTTCTCGTCGAGCGTTTACGTCGGTCCACCTACCGGGAACGATT
Organism: Heliamphora exappendiculata; assembly: GCA_034768845.1. NCBI lineage: Eukaryota > Viridiplantae > Streptophyta > Magnoliopsida > Ericales > Sarraceniaceae > Heliamphora > Heliamphora exappendiculata. Next base: position 3,787,940 of record JAOTRH010000013.1, on the reverse strand, counting down.
GGTTTGAGAAGCAAACCAGTGGGACGCTCAACATAGAATGCTCGTCGTGGATGGATTGGTTTCATGGTGGGTTGCAGTTTCAGATTGAGCACCATTTGTTTCCCCGGTTGCCTCGGTGCCAGCTCAGGAAAATCTCACCCTTTGTCAAGGACCTCTGCAAGAAGCACAATTTGCCTTACAACATTGCACCATTCTGGAAGGCCAATAGATTGACAATTAGGACGCTTCGGAACGCAGCCCTGCAGGCTCGGGATCTTACCAATCCGGTCCCGAAGAATTTAGTCTGGGAGGCTGTTAACACCCATGGATAATAACGGGAGCCATGTGAAGCTTCTTTAAAATTTACAGAGTTTGATAATATTTTCTGCACTCTATTGTAGGCTTTGAAGTTCTTTGACATCTTCTGGTCCAACCGCATGCTTTTGGTGGTCCACTATGTCTTTCGATTTACAGGTCTATAGTCTCTCTATATATTGATATTCTTTTTGAGTTGGGTTGAAATTTCATTGTTGTCTAGGCCAAGAATTTGAAGCATTTTAGAATTCTTGTTTTCTTTCACTTCCAAAAATAGTTTGAAGATTGATGTTTCCTTTGTGATTCTTATAATTGCATACCTTGGTATGGTAATCTCATCTCTATGTCCTTGCTCTTTAGCTGTTTGATTTTGAACTGGACTGGCTGTTAGTTTTGATTTTTGAGTATACAGATGACCCTTCTTTTGTGGCTCCTAAAGCAGCAGCAGCAGCAGCATCCTCCATAAGCTCGGACTTGAATTGTACGTACAAAGGCTTTCTTGTTTATGGTGTTTGTTTGAGCTTATTTTTTTTTAGCTTATAGCTTATAACTCGGTAAAGAGTTAGGAATATTCAAATAAGTCTACTAATAGCCTTTTGTTTCTTGCTTCCGGTTCTAAATAAATAAACACAAACTTTACTAACTAAAGTTATAAGTTTGCAGTTTTAACAAATACTTGCAGCTACTGTTTAAAATTATAGTTATATTTTTTCAGCTATAATTTATAATTTATAATTTAGTTACACAAAACACGCTTAGACTGGTTATGGCTGCATCGGACAGGTTTAAAAATTCATAGCTATCATCCAAGTAGAAAAATGGGGTAATTCCGAAACTTATCTCTTTGATGCACTTTGGCCTGCATCCGAGGAGCTCAACTTGCTCTATATATATATATATATATATATATATATATATATATATATGTGTGTGTGTGTGTGTGAGCGCGCGCACGCGCTCGTGTGTGTGTGTGTGTGGATTTTGTTTGAGGCCGGAAGCCCTTTTTTGTTTGTTTCTTGATCCAGAGGAGGAGTCGCCCTCTGCGTTACTTTCAGCCCAGAAGGTCATCGACAGGCTTCACCCCCACCATGTGCAATTCGAATATTCCATGAGTTCAAGGAAAATATTTAGAACACAAACATTCCATCATAAAATTACAAAAATGGATTCTGGGTATCTATATTACAATTTATCTCATTTGATGTGATGTTTATCTTTTTGATCAAACGGTTGAAGATTGCATCTTGATTCAACGGTGAGATTGTGCCTCTCGCTCCGCATGTCGCTGCTCACACTGCGTTGTTCTCAGCCCCTCTCTCTCTCACTGTGCTTCTTCATCCTCTCACTCCAGCTGCGTCTCTCCGATCTCTCTCCCTCACTGCCGTCCACCGTCGCTCTCTGATCCCCCTCATCGGTTGCCACCGATCTCACTCGTTTATGCGCCTCTGCGATCTCTCTCACACAGTCGCCCACCGCAGCTCTCTAATCTCTCATCGGCGCCGATCACCGCTGATCTCACTTATTTCAGCGCCTCTCCGATGAGTCGATGCTGAGTCTTCAAACTGATGAGTTGGTGCTTAGTCTTCACCTTGAATTTTTAATTTATAAGGTTTGTCAAGTGTATCTTGATCTTCTCCCTCTCTGATCTTTTCACTCGACGCCAATCACCGCCAATCACTACCGATCAAAAAACTTCTCATTGTCGGTTCGCTCAAAAATCTTGAAGGTATTCTTATTTTCTATATGTCATTGTCGTCGTACCTCCATGAATTTTCATGAATTTATCTATATGTGTATATAGGGTTTAGATTTGATTATCGATTCAGTTTTGTCAATTCAAGAATGGAGCTCCAAAACACAGTGAAAGAAGCCTTAAACGCACTGTACCACCACCTAGATGACGTTGTTCGCATGCAAGCCAATCAATGGCTCTAGGAGTTATAGCGGACCATCAATGCTTGGCAGGTTCTTCCCATTCCTCTCTCATTCTGAATCAATCTTATCGCGTTTCTTCCACCAATCCATGTTTTGATTCGTCCTTATGGATTTACGCACGAGAAGTTTAATTCTATTTATTCGCGAGAAGTTGATTTAGTTTTTTAAATCAGAGTTTGAGAAGTTGTGAGATAATTTGGTTAATCCGTTGTAATTAACAGATGTGAGCTTTTGTGCTACTTAGTGTTTAGTGGTAAGGACTTTTTTTTAGATTGAATGCAAATTGTTTGATTTTTTTAGGGAGTTATATACGAGAGTTTTTATCAGATTAGGTTTTCACCCATAAATCTTTTGCTGGCACTCCACATTGGTCGGATGAGTAGTGGGTAATGATTTTTTTTTTTTAGTTTCTCTAAATTTGAAAACATGGAAAAGGAAATGGGGATATTTTTTTTTGGCTGTTAGAGTTTTTCTTTTCTCTACAAATTGGGTGTTGTGAAAGTTTTCCTTTAAAAAAAATATTCCATTTTGACGGAGCATAATGCAAATATTTAATTGGTTTTGAGAATTTGTTTTTCCTATTTACTATTTTCTTATTTGGATGTTGAAACAGCTCATAAGTATTGCTTGAGATTTAATTTTTTCCGATTGTTCATCTCCTGTGAGAAGGGATCAGGTTAGTGTTCTGACGGGAAAGGAGAGGGGAGTAGTGTTCCGGGGAGGGTTTTAGAGAGAGTTTGTATTAATTTTGAGTTTGGGATGAATTGAGAGTTTGGATTGAATAAAAGAGTTCTTTTCGTAAAGAAAATATTAATATTTACCTTAATAGCTTTTTGCACAGCACTAGCCACCTCAAATTCTACAAAGCTAAAACAAAACCTCTGTTGCTGCAATGTAAAGAAACCATATTGCTATGAATAACAAAATCAAAGTTATTAGCATAGTCAGAAAAATTGATAAATACCCTGTTAACCTTATAAATAAGATTTGACTTTAAATAGGATCAAGATTGTGTTGAGAATGCTTAGAGGAGGTTATTAGTTTGTAAATGTTTAAATTGTGTTAAAAGCGATGTTAAACACGAGTCATAATTAGGATAAGAAAAGTAAGGTGTTGACCGTAGGTGATTCTATTATTCTTTATGTTGTTTTGTTGCTTTCTTTTTATTACTTCTTGCTTATGCTTATGAATATTATCTTTGTTACTTATCAAAAATTTATTTTGATTGTGATGAATGTGTTTAGAGTGCTTTAGGCACGAGTCATTCTCTACTTATCAAAATTTTATTTTTCCTTTGTTTATGAGTATTTTTAATTTAGATGAATATTTTATCTATATATTTTTTTATTTTTTTAAATTCGACCAATTTCTCCAATATTATCCTTAATTACACACTGTCTTCTAATGAATAGGGCTTTTTGTGTTTTGTTAGCTAAGATACTCTTACTCCTTTGTTGTTTATATTTTTATTGCAGTGGTCGTTGTAAATAGATAGTTTAAAGATAAACAATGTTACAACTAAATTCAAAGGACGGTTAGAATTCTTGAAAGTTTAGAGACCACATTCGAAGGATGGTGAGATTTCTGAGATATCTTTTGCACTAGAGCGGCCATTTTTAATTTAATATCTTTGTCATTGGGTTATGACTCAATCAATTAGAGTGTTCGATGATTTTTCGTCAAAAATGTGTTAGAAAGAGGTATACGTCAAGGCTTTGCTAACTAAATTCTTTGTAGAGATACAATGGTTTGATGTTTACCTGAACATGAAACTAAATAAATTTTTCTTTTCTGTTTTAATCAGGGTTTCCTCAGTTTCTACTGAATATTGATGGAGCATCTAGAGACATGCTACTACTTGGGATTGTAGTAGTTTGTATTCTTTTGTCAAGGTCTTCAAAATGTAGCAAAAATTGCGTGATGCATCAGACAATATTTGCATATTATTACTTCATAAAGCCTTCTTTAGTCCCAAAGTATCATTTCTTTTGGCAAATTTGGTATTTTACTTACAATATAGTTTAATTTTCTGATGCTATCAATAGGCAATTATTACATTATCTTTACTGTCAAGCTTCCTTTTGTCACATTTACTTTGAACAAAGATTTGATTTTTGCTTTTTTTTTTTGGGTTTTGTTATTATTTTTTTTTCATATGTGATTTATTTTGCAGATCAAAAAATAATTAACCGGAGTTGTCTCAAAACTGTGTAGTTGCTATTATCGAAGTACGTACTCGCAAGTAATTATATTTTTCATCGATTTTTATCAATGTGAGGCTTATATTAAGCCAAAAGTGGAAGTATTTAGTACTTAAAAAAATATTAATTTATTACAATTGCATTTTATAGATGCATATAGTATCAAAAAAAAATATTGAAAGTGTCTTTAGGCACGTGAAACATATACATTTTCATCTATATTAATAGGTCTTGATTGGTTTATGTTATTAATTTAAAACTAGATGTTTTAAACGTATGTATAAAAAGTTAGGATAATTTTATTTGAGTTGTGTCTTTATTGTCGGGATCCAGGCAAAATTTATGTATATTGTGTTGCTTGATTTTATTACAAGTTATTTGGTAAACGGTCAAACCGTAGGATTATTCGAAAAATAAGTGAAATTTTACTATTTTTTTAAAAGTCTAATACTTAGAATAATTATCTGTGTATAGCAATTTTTTTTGATTTAGTATTTTTTAATATGGGTTATTCATAATAATATGAGACTTTAGAGAAATTATTAAAATATACAAGTAATCTCAAAAAAATGGTGGTAGTGCCTTTTGGCACGGGTAATACCTAGACTATATTACAAGTTAGGAACGTGATGGGACATTTGTCTTCTTGATTCAACGGTTAGAATCTTTCATGCTTAATTAACGGTGAGATTTAGTTTTGTCTTCCTCAGTTTCTACTGAATATTGATGGAGCATCTAGCGGCATGCTACTACTTGGGATTGTAGGAGTTTGTATTTTTTTGCTAAGGTCTTCAAAATGTAGCAGAAATTACGTTATATATCAGACAATATTTACGTATTATTACTTCATGAAGCTTTCTTTAGCCCCAATGTATATTTTCTTTTGGCAAATTTGTTATTTTACTTACAACACAGTTTGATTTTCTGATGCTATCAAAAGGCAATTATTACATTATCTTTACTGTCAAGCTTCCTTTTGTCACATTTACTTTGAACAAAGATTTGATTTTTGTCTTTTTTTTTATTCTGTTGTTATTTTTTTCCCATATGTGATTTATTTTGCAGATCAAAAAATAATTAATCGGAGTTGTCTCAAAATTGTGTAGTTGCTATCATCAGAGTAAGTACTTGCAAGTAATTATATTTTTTGTCAATTTTTATCAATGTGAGGCTTATATTAAGCCAAAAATGGAAGTATTTAGTACTTAAAAAAATATTAATTTATTACAATTGAATTCTATAGATGCATATAGTATCAAAAAAAATATATTGAAAGTGTCTTTAGCCCGTGAAACATATACATTTTCATCTATATTAATAGGTTTTGATTGGTTTATGTTATTAATTTAAAACTTGAGGTTTTAAACGTATGTATGAAAAATTAAGATGATTTTATTTGAGTTGTGCCTTTATTGTTGGTATCCAGGCAAAGTTTGTGTATATTGTGTTGCTTGATTTTATTACAAATTATTTAGTAAACGGTCAAATCGTAGAATTCAAATCGTAGAATTATTCGAAAAGTATGAGAAATTTTATTAATTTTTTTAAAGTTTAATACTTAGAATAATTATATATATATCGCACTTTTTTTTTTGATTTAGTGTTTTTTTAGTATGAATTATTCATAATAATATGAGACTTTAAAAAAATTATTAAAATATATAAATAATCTTAAAAAAATAATGATAGTGTCTTTTGGCACGAATAATACCTTGTCCATTTATATTGGAGTTCACAAGTTCCATGAATTTCAGTGCAATTAGATGGCTAGATTCAGTATAATTAGTTGGTTGGATTCAATTTTTGTAATTGATATGTGATTGAATTTTGTGTATATAGCATGGATGTAAACTTAATTATTTTTTCCCTTGGTGTCAACTACCACCACAATTTACAATGACAGTGAAATCAGGGGGGAGTCTGTGTAGGCCCCAGTGGGGGCACATGCCCCACTAAAGATTTTAGAATTTTACTGTTATTTTTATATTTTGTTATATATTATTTAAAAATAAAAATAATATAACATTAATTAAAATTTGTGTCTTCACTAAAAATGTAAAAATATCTCTAGTACTTTAATATTTTTATCTCTCTCATTGTTTTCCATTAAAAATATTAAAATACCTCTGGTATGAATGTATTTTGTATTTTTTGTTATTATATTTGTGATCCTATAAAGTTATTAGTTACCCTTAAGTTTGTATGTAAAGAAAAAAATTGACTTATTCTTTGTCAATTTTATTTATCTTTATATATTTATTTGACTTTATCTTTTTTTTGAATTCAAAGATAAAGCCTATCAATTACAAAATATATATTTTTATGTTATTATAAACGTTTAAGATCAAGATACATTTGTGAATATATAATTTATTAATGGATAAATTACATTGACTTCTCTTGAGATTTGTCAAAACATCAATCACTTCTTATGTGATTTTAAAAATATCACAAATCTCCTTTTAGGCTTAATTTTTAAATCAATTAAGCTCAACTGTCAATATTTCTGTTAACTTTAACGAAAAATAGTTTAAAAATAAACAAAAATAATAAAAAAATATTTTATAATTATTTTTTGTGTTTGAAATTTTTTATTATTATAATTAGAAAATATTTTTTTATTTTGCTTTTATTTTTTATTAAAAAAAAGTGTTACTGTTTTTTAGAAAAAAAAAAAAAAAACTGTTTTCTAATTATTTTTTGTGTTTGAAACATTTTATTATTATAA
>JAOTRH010000013.1:3762332-3773946 GCA_034768845.1 Heliamphora exappendiculata | reverse complement strand
TGCTTATTTGGTCGAGAAAATAATGAGTTTTAAACTACCAAAAAGGTCAAATAAGTTCAATATAAAATTTTATAGTTATTCTTCGGCCTAAATAAGGTGTGATATAATTGTTTGATTAGAATTTGAATAATTTTATATATAAAAAAATAAAATTAAAAATTATTATGAAAAAAAATAAGCTAAAAGCTAGGGAGTTAACAAAACACGACTTTTTGAGTTTTTAGACTGTAAATCAAAAATTAAAAAGTCTATAATAAAATAAAATTTTTTAACTTTTTGAATTTTTGAACTGTAAACCAAAAATTAAAAAGTCGATAACCAAACGGAAGCTTAATATACTAGTAAATCACATATGCCTAAAATCACTTCCAAACATAATAGGATTTAGCTATTAATTATGGGCAACAGCGTACTAAAAGAAATTAAAAGCAATAACGTACAAAATAAATTATTTAATCACAATTTAAAAATCTCATTAAAAATATAAGATTCACTCGATTAAAGAAAGGATATATATCCACTCACTCTAAAAACCGAAGAGAGCCGTTAGGTACACTACATTCTTTTTTATTATTATTTTTCTCTATTACCACAATATTCCCAACTATTAAATCAGAAGAATTTTAATGTTTTAAACGGTAACATGAGATAAATATTTATATGGCAAGGTAGAATACTTTGATGCAACATTTATATAGGCATAAAAAATTCAACCCTTTGAAATAAGACAATTTTAACCTTTTTTTTGTTCTTTATTCTCTCTCATATTTTTCAATGTAAATTTTTTTTAAAAAAACTCATTGATATTATTTCTTTTCTTACTAATAAAAAAAATTGCTTTTATTTTTAGTATTTATTACTTTTTACCTTCATAAATTTGAATTTACATCGATAACATCTAAAGTTCCTCTAACAATGCAATATCTCACTGGGTTGTCCACCCAAACCGAAAGCAATTATAGATGCTATGGCAAAACTTTGTAATTAGAAAATATATCGAAAAGTTTATTTTTAATTAAGTACATTAAAATGGGTCAATTATCTAATTATTAAAATATTAATATTATTTTATATTTTACTCTTAAATTATTATTTTATAAGCTTCTATTTGGCCTAACTTATTTTAAAATTTTGCTTAAAAACCTTTTAAAAAGTTCACTTGTTTGGCCTCTACTTGTAATTAATTGAATTTTCATAACTTTCTATATCTATTTTTTTTATAAAAAGCCAAAATTAAATTCAAAAAACATTTTTTAAAAATTAAAACCAAACCAAACACAAGTTAAGCAGTACCATCAACATTCTTCTAAAATATAATATAAATTCAGCATTTGGTAAGATATTGACCATGCACATATTAATCATTGGCAGTACTCGTGAGCTTCTGACCGTGTGTTTGGATGCTAAGGTAAGTGAATCCCCAAAAATCCTAAAAGGGTTACATGTTCTACATTAGCTTAACTGTTACTCGTTACTAGTTACTGGTTAGCACTATTTGGATAACTAAAGTTATATGGTCGGATATAGGATTTTTTTAAAATATAAGTAAATAATCAAATGAAGTTATTTACTGTTGAGCTAATTTGTTTTGAATTTTTCACAAATAGTTGGTAGCGATAGTAAATATTAGCAGAGCACTCGAGCACTAGCACTTCAAGAATGAGCTTCAAAAGTTGCAAGCACTGGAGGGGTCGAACATTGCAATTGCATAACCAAGTGCTGACATGGCACTCGATTGAGCACCAATGTTGTTATGGATTTTCGCACTATAACACATTGGTCGAGTGCTCGAGTATCGCAGCAACAAAAATTGTAAACCCTAAGCTATTTATATAGTTTTAAGGTAATCACTAGTTAAAAGACACATAGTTTATATGATACACGAGGGAAGTTCAATAAAGAGTATAAGAGAAACTCAGTTAGAGTGGCAAGGGATTGAGAGAGGCTCAAAATAATACTAGAGAGAGTGAGAAACCTATAATATATATTTATTACTTATAGTGAATTTGACTCTTCTCACTATGTGGATGTAACATATTTGTAATCTTTATTGTTGTAGTAGAGTTGATTTATGTCACTCCATGAAAATAAGCACATTACCGAGTCACGTTTATTTTTGTATTCTTTTAATTTGTTTGTTTTCTCTATTACTTTGTGCGGATTGAAACTAGGCGCATTCATTGCACAATATTGTCACATTATTTTATAAGTAAAAAAGAGAAAGACTAATTCAGTTAGTTGACAAATGTAAGTTTATATTCTTCATGTTATCCTAACCTAACCAAAAAACTCAAAGAAAATAAAAAACAAGTTTCTATTTCATTTCATTTTTGTACCTTTTTTCTTTCATGTTATTTTCTCACCACAAATCCAAATATCCCAACACAATCTAAGATCATTTTATTTTTGTACCTTTTTTCTTTCATTTTATTTTCTCACTACAAATCCAAATATTAGAATCTAAGAGTGGTAAAGGTAAAGGTAAAGGTAAAAAAAAAAAGAAGATAAATATGAGGGTTTGATGGCGAAAGATGTGGGGACTAACAGAGCTGTCATTGTCTCTTGCCTGCAAAAGCATTTGATGCATTTTGGCAATACTAAGGAGCGACAATCAATGCCCTCATGCAAATCTTGATTCTACTCCCATCTCTCCTAATCTGCACAATCCCCTAAAACACAAGCTTTTTTTTTTTAGACATATATAACAACGGTATTCAATTATTTATTTAATATTTTAAAAATATCATATGATATATATATATATATATATATATATATATGTGTGTGTGTATAATATTATCGACAGCTAAAAAATTTAAATGCACACAATGTGAATCATTAAGTCCATGTATTCCTTCCTAAGTAAATTAACATGGCTCTCCCTATAAAAATTATTATAACATGATACGTGATACTTGAATACTAATGATAATTACAATTTTACTACGTGATCTAGACTTCTCACTCTTTTCAAAGTAAGCTATTTTAATATCAAAGTATTATATGACATTTATTACACGTAAGAGATAACACTTTAAATGGAGTAAGGATGTGTGTTTGAGAGACAACACGATGTTGTGTTCTTAATGACACGATGTCAAATTAATATTATTTCTTAAATAAATTAATAACAAACTTAACGATCTCAATCTATAAAATAAATAGAACTGATCATAAATATATTTGGGAATCTTGCCCACATATCAACCCCAATGCTCTTTTCCATGATAGTTTAATATTTTCTTTATATATATTTTTTCATGATTCTTGATCAATGATTGGAGAGGCAAATGAAAAGCATGTGATGTGTAGGGTATATCAACCCAGTGCTTATTTTTTCTCTTCTGGTGTATCGTGTATATGTGTGTATGTATGCATGTATAAATTTATTTATTTTTGTTGTATCCAAAGTGGTACAAGAGAGATGCAGAAAGAATTTTGTCATACTAGGGTCGAGTAGTAGCATTCTACACCTCGTTTAATTTTGTCTTTATATGCAGCTTTGTGCGCTTGGGTGAAATGAAGTCACGTGAAGGGCTTTGAGGCCTCTCCTTCCCATTACCCTTCTTTTATCACTTTTTATAATAGGGGATAATACTATAGCAGTTATTATATTTTAGTCATCATATCTGAATACTACATAGTATAATATTTTATGTATAGTACTTTAAAGTAAGTAATAGCTCCGTTTAGAATAATTGCTTATTTTCTTCTTCTTTTTTGTTTTTAGTAATTTTTTCATTATTTTTTAAATTGTTATATTTTTTTTTATTCTTCTCATCAAAACAAGTTAGGAAAGTGAAAAATTTGATCAAAGTATTAAAAAAAAGTTTAGAAAAGACAAAAATACGCTAAAAGAAGCCAAAGCCAATTGTTGTTGCTTTTTTTGTCTTTTGGTGATATTTTTCCATCTTTCGAATTGATTTTTTTATTTTTTTAATTTATTTTATCGAGATGATTCAAAAAAAAAGTAACAATTTAAGTCAAATAGTAAAAAACTAAAAAAAAAACTAAAAAATCCAAAAATTTATCCCAAATAAGACCAATATATTGATAAAATAATATCATCACCAACGTAAATATCACCTAATAGTAAACTCAAATATTATCCGATGGCACCAATCTTTATAGGAAGAGCTTTAATTAGCACTATTAATTATCCCCCTTTAGCCTTCTGATCCTTCCCCTATACCACGCTCACTTCTCTCTCTTTCTTCTGTTTCATCTCTTTTCTTATCTCTCCATGACTTCTTCTTTTCCTTTCATAGAGCATAAAGAAGATCAACAACTCGAGCTCTTTACTCCACCACATCAAGCTGCTGCTTCTTCTTCTGCTTCTTCTTCTTCTTCTTCTTCTCTCTCATCCCCTATTTTCTTCAACATAAGTACCGATCAAGATCAGAGAACAAGTCACCCTACACAGGCGCCACAAAAGAATCATCATCATAAGGCAAGAACACCTAGCTAGCTAGGTTTACTTATTGATTAAATTATCATGAATTTTATGATGATCATCTCGTTTTAGTTACTTTTGTCGATTAATTCTTTCTTTTTTCCTTTTCCTCATCTGGTTCTTTCTTGATCTCTTGCTTGATCCTTCTATACGAACCACGTGAAATCCTTGTTATATTGCGTTGGGATCCGATCCCTTGATCCTCTCTTCTCTTATCTTAGGCCCATAATTCATAATACGGCCATTATTTTTGCTTGATCGTCAGCCAATAATCACAATTTACACGATATCTTGCTTGATTCTAGATATGTACACTAATTAGTTTGTATCTAAATCGTGATACGTACCCAGAAAGTTATCAGTATCGGTAATTTGGCTCGATTGATATTAAATAATATTAACCGAAACATTGATTAATAGACAATTTCAGTACATATGATATGCGGCACTCAACTGACTTATATTTAAAATTTTACTATTGATATTGGATATTATTGACTAAAACTTGATTAATAGACAATTTCACTACACAATCTCTACAGTTGATAGTGAAGTTTGTGAAGCTAAAAGTGCTATAACATTAATGGCGCCGCGGCCCGCAAAATCTAACGGGATCACTCGATCTCTTTCTTGTTTCTCAGGCTGACAAGTACATTGATGTGGACGGCGGATCAAGCGATCACAAAGCAATCATCGCATCTTCCTCAGCTCAGCCAACGGTCGACAGTGCTAAAAACAGCCATGAATTATCCATTTACAAACTCGAGGGTGAAGCTGAATATCACAAAAGATCAGATTACGAAACAGAAAAGTGGATGCCTTCGAAGATGAGGTTGATCCGAAAAATGACGAACACGGCGGCCAGGTTAGCAGGAAGTAGTGATAAAGAAGAGAGAAGGATCGTGCAGAAGTTTGGTGATCAGGAGAAAGGCGACGGCGGAATCAATTCTCCGATCAACGGTAACAACATCGTCGTTCGAGTCTGCTCTGACTGTAAGACGACGAAAACCCCTCTTTGGAGAAGCGGTCCTCATGGCCCTAAAGTAATTAGTTTCTTCCTTTCTCTCGATCTCTAGATCTTTATATACATATGACCATATTGATCTACAAAAGTAGTTTAATTTTTTTGCTTGTTTTCTGATAAATTATTTCAGTACTTCTTCAACTTTAGGCAAATATTCACTTTTAGTTCTCGAAATTTTTTAAGTAATTTAAAACTTGAAATAGGAAATGAGCTTCAATTTATTCTCTCCGCAAGAAAATCATCACAGACACTATTATCATTTATTTTCAAGAAGTTTAAAGAGTGAGAATTTAAAGAACTTTTTATTTTCAAAATGCTATAAACTCATATGAAGAAATTAATTAAAAAATTTATCCTAAATTCAAAATAAATGGTCTAGATTTTACTTTATGTAGGATGTACTACACTTCCAGTGAATCTAAATTATTTGTTTTGATTTTCAAACAAATTTTCGAGTTTGTTTTCTTGATTTGCAGTACTATTATTTTATTTTAAATTTCGGGTATTCTTTTAGGTCATTTTTCTAAGTTATAAAACAACCGTTTTTTTATGTTTTTTTTAATGCCAGGATTACAGTAAAACTTGTTGCAAACCGTAGAGATCAAATTGTTTAAGCTCAAACTGCGAAAACTATGAACGTTCATCCAAACTTACGAAAATCCTGCTGTAATTTATCATTTTTTTAAAAATTTCATTACCTTTATAAGAACAAGAAATAATTTTCATGGGATGTTGTTTTTGGATATGGAACCACGTGGTGGTGCAGTCACTATGCAACGCATGTGGAATTCGGCAGAGGAAGGCGAGGAGGGCCATGTTAGCGGCGGCGGCGGCGGCGGCAGACGCATCTGGAAATGGCGTGGTCGTTGATGATGATCATGCAGACAAATCAACAGGACCCAAGGTGCGAAACAAGGTAAAGAACTCGCGTACGAGCTACATGGCACAATATAAAAATAAGGCTGTGAAGCTCTCTGGCCCCACTGTTCATGGCGGAGAGAAGATCTCTTTCGAGGATTTTGCCCTGAGTTTGAGTAAGAATTCAGCTTTCCGACGAGCATTTCCAAAGGATGAAGAAGAAGCCGCGATCCTGCTCATGGCACTGTCTTGTGGCCTTCTTCATAGTTGATTTCTCTCGAATCTCATTTTTTATTCTTTGAAGCTTCTTAGTTAATTATTTTTGTTTTTGTTGTTGAGAGAGAGAGAGAGAGAGAGATGAAATCTAGGAGGATGTGTTACAAACTGAATAATGTTGCTTCACATTCTACGTAATAATTTTCATTCTAGCAAATATGATAAATAAAATATCTAAGGTTTTGGATCCTTTGTGAACTTGCTTGAGAGGCTCTTTATTGTATTGTTTCAGTTTTTGAATTATGCATAGAATACTCTCCAAGGCCATGTTTGTCACTTGGAATTGGATATATAGGATAGTGAATCTCGAAATTGGTATTTGGCCCATGTTTGGATGAAGAAAATTAATTTATATTATTTATTTATTGAGAATTGGTGATAAATTCTCATAGTGATATCATTCTTATCCTTCAATAGATCATGATTGAAAAAAAATAATGACTTAAGTCCCACGTTACTATTTTCTTATTGCACAAAGTAATTTTCTTTTTTTTTTTTTTTACATTTTTACCCTCCTTATGATATATCTTGTTTCTCAAATCCTCGGACTATAGCCACAACCCCTTCCCTATTAAAGAGAAATTATAAATGGTGTAATCGGTGCTTAAATGTGCGGTTCAAATACTACAATTTACCTTAACAAATCTTTGATTTCATGTTAAATAATTTATTTTTATTAATGTTTCACTTAACAACAAAAGAGGCAAAGAGATTAAAAAGCGGAGTAAAAAGGGAGAGAAAGATAATAATGCATTCTGAACAATTTCATTTGGATGGGCGTCCAAACGATTTCAAATAGAAAGACTTTTATTTGGACGAGCGTCAGAACAGTTTTGACCAGAGACATTGCGCCTGAACGAATGTCCAAACAATTTGCGGGGATCATGCACGGAACTTTGAAACCTAAGATGTGAAAAGCATTATAAATAAACGGGTAGGTTCATAAAGAGAAAAAAAAAAGAGGGAATACATTGGGAGTGAAAAATACAAAGAAAACAACGCCCAAAGTTTGGGCAATAACAATAAATCGAGAACGACAGTCGAGCAAAGGATTCTTACTCAGCTTCCATGAATTGGTGCCGCATCATGAACGGCTAGATTCCTTATCCTAGAGTTCGATAAAACCCAGATAAGATATTTAGATCGTAGTTAAAATTTTAGTTTCTTTCTATATATCAGATTCAACTTGTTGTATGATTTTTATAGACATTGAGTTTTAATCAACAAACTTTATCACTTTATTCAGATTCTGCTTTTGCGTTCTGTAATTGCGATTGCGAGATTATACAACTGTTTTAATATCAAATTTTATTTCAAACGTGAGATAGTCTATACTGTGATAAAACGAGTCGTGCCGAATTTTACACGGAGAACTCGTGCTAATCAAGATAGATTATACTAGGTTTTGATTAAATACCATTTCCTTCATCCCGATTCAGCCTTGTAGTACTAAACAAGGTTAAGTTAAATTACGATGAAGTTACTAAATCTTGACGAATTTAAACTGTTTGTTAAGGTTGATTCAAAATCCTAAAATACTCTTTCCATACCGGTGAAAGTTTTTAAATTCAGTTTTATTTATTTTCTGATTTTAGTTAAATAAAAATACAACCATTTTTTTGATTAAATAATTAGATTAATCTTTTGATTGTAAGGAATTGTGATTAAGCCTATTAGTCTTTATTGAAATAATACCTGATTTTACCACAATTCTCCCTAATAGTAGTTTTATTTAGGCTATAAATATTTATTTTGGTGGACTAAAGGCTCACATTAATTGTTGGTGCCATTACCGGGAACTTTTAGCACAGCCACAAAATTTTACAACTATGTTTTTGTTTCGGTTTTTTTTCTTGATCGCAATTAATACTTACGTGAATTGCATTCTTCCGTTTCAAGTTTCCAAAAACTAACAAAACAAGTAGAATTCAGGCATTGTAGAGTAAAGGCAAATGGGTAAACTCTGTCCGAGCACTGTAAGCTTTATTTTTTATATTTTTTTGTTTAATGGGAAAAATTAAAATTACGAAGTTTGCAATCCACACCAAGTATTTTTATTTTTATTTTTATTATTTATTTTTCTTTTTATTCATCATAATTTCTGTGCATACATCGTCATCGATCGTGTCACACATAGTTAGCCCCTTTTGATTCAGAGATCAAATACACCTTTAGACATAATTTTTGCTTTCAAAAAAGAAAATTGCTGAATATGCTCACTGGTATGAATATATTTATAGAAATGTAATATGTATATATAAAAGAAATTATATTTTGTTGACCTATGTACCTGTATATTCTTTAATTTAAAAGGTAGTTTGAAAACATTTTATAATGATGGCAAAAATTAAAAAAAATAAATGCTATTTTAACTTTTAATTGTTTTATATTTGCTTCACTCTATAATTTAAGGTTATAAAAATATCATAAATCAAATAATTTAATGGATGTTTTTTTGGGTAATTAATTTAATGGTGTTACCATATTAATCATGTTAATTAGGGAATTTGATGGATATAAAGATATTTATTAAAAAGTCAAGTGGTTATATATTGAATGAAGTAATCCATAATTGTTTTACACATGTATTTTTATATTTTATATATTCAAAATTCTAAGAAAAAAGAATGCAAAATTACACAAATATCCCTTCAACTATCACGGAATACTATTTTACTCCCTTAACTTTATAACCGTACATTTAAATTCCTCAACTATTTATTTTTTTATCACTTTCAGCCCTCCAAATAAAAGGTATTTTATATGATTTTTAATAGTTGATAGATCTAAATATACGATTTTGAAGTTGATAGGGTAAACTAATACATGGTGATAGTTGAGGGGATGGTTGCATATTTTTTTCAAAAAAAAAAAAATTATACTTTCAAGCTCAAAAGGCTAAGAACGTTTTGATATAATATAATAAATAGATATATGATTAAAGCCAACTTAGCTGATCTAGAAATTAACAAATTAACTATTGTCGTTGTATATATAAAAATCTAACATAAAAAAATTATTCGGATATTTGAATTTTTTTGTGTTAGGAAAATTGTTTATCCATAATTCTTAAAAATGTTTCTGTACAAATTAAAGATCTCGTGCACGGCCCATAACACAAGTTTATACTAATATATATGAAATAAATGAATTGCAAGAGACGAAACGGTTATAATTGTTCCAAGATAAGAGGATGTTCAAATTAGAGGTGAAATGTCTTTTCTTTCCTTTCTTCGAGAATATCCGTATCAAAATGCCAGAAGCCTTTTAGATTATGTTTGAAATTTTGATAAGAAGAGGATGAGAATTAAAAATAGATATATAATTCATCCATATTATCATATAGGAGAGAATTTTAAAAAAAAATAGTATCCTATTTTATATTTGGGATGAATTATATTTAATACATTTATCTAATTCAATACAATATTTGGATTAATAAATATAATAATGAATAAGAAGTTAAATTTTTATGTCACTATAAGTAAAAGGATTTATAGTGACAAGAATTTATGTAATGAACATAAAATTGTCACTAAAAATTAGTATTTTGTAATTATAATATGAGTGATTACTTAAAAACTATTATCATAACTTTTTGTGATAGTTTTTTGCTCATCTCATAAATTTTGTTTCTAATGTGCAAAAAAAAAAAAAGAGATTTGACAGCAAAAGGGTTTTAATAATGGCAATTTTAGTGGCAATCAAGAAGTTGTGACCAAAAGGTAGTAGTTATTAGTGATGACTTTTTTTGATTTGTCACTAAATCAAACTTATTAAGCCAATTTTTTGTGACAATGAAAGTTATTGTCATAAAATGTAACGATGTGTTTTTGTGACAATTGTATATTTGTCGCATAAAGATTATCACTAAATGTGTTGTTGTGGAGAAAATTTTGTTTTGGCGCAAAAAAAGTTTTAGTGATGACAATTTTGTCTATAACAGAAGTGATGCTAAAATAGTTCTTAGTGATAATTTTTTAACTTGTCATTAAATCTTATTAAATCAAAATGTATAATTGTGTTTAATGACAATATTTAATTTTTAACTAAAATCTCATTCAGTTTAATACTTTAGACTGCAACAATAGCAAGTAATTATATTTTTAAGTAAAAGTAAACATCACTGCTTTAATTTAGTCGCCTAAGTAATATTATTTGTTTAATGGAAAGATCTTTATAATTTGAAATGAAAAATATTGAAAAAAAACTCTAAGACTACATACTCAAGTATTTTTTTGTATTGAGATAAAATTGTAAAAGGTTTCATTTATTTTATTTTCTATCGACCTTTTCTTATTTATTTGAGATATCGGTTCTTTTATATTTTTCTATTGTGTATAGTATTATCAAAACAAGTATATATTATTGATCTCAAATATCATCCCACAAAATAGTCATATTAAAAGCAAGCATTAATGTCCAGCTTCTATTAAATTAATCTTAATTGATGAAAATTAACAGTAGACCAAATGATATAAAATTTGTTACAATTTCATATATTTTTTACTTTTCAAAATCATAATTTTGTTGTGAGTTTGTATATATAAAGAATTATCTAAGTTTAGCCCTCCGTATGGGATGATATTTGCTAAAGTGGTTTTTTTAGTTTTTTTTTTATTTTTATTTTTTGCATAAATTTTTATTTTTTTAGTTTCTCACTATGAGATACGAGATAAATATAAAAAGTATATCCATTTGAGCAGAAGAAAAAAGTTTATTAAAGATAACAAATGGTACCTAAAAGTCTTTAAAGTTAACTACGGAGGCAAAAATCATATAAACAAATTATCTAAAATGGACACCTTATTGTGTTTTCAAATAATAGCATCTTTGTGTAAATTTGGAGGCAAAAATCATATAAACAAATTATCTAAAATGGACACCTTATTGTGTTTTCAAATAATAGCATCTTTGTGTAAATTTGGAGGCAAAAATCATATAAACAAATTATCTAAAATGGACACCTTATTGTGTTTTCAAATAATAGCATCTTTGTGTAA
>JAOTRH010000013.1:3708437-3743409 GCA_034768845.1 Heliamphora exappendiculata | reverse complement strand
GAATGTTGGAATATTAGATTTAGATTGATTAGATTGATTTTATTCTGATTTGATTTTATTCTATTATATCTTTTTATTGTTTATTTCTATTCGCCTATAAATAGGCCATATATTGTACAGTTTTAATAAACAGAAAATATAGAGTTATTTTTTCTTCTCAATTTCTTCTGGTATGATCTTCAAGATCATGATATAGAAATTATGGGATTGAAATTTGAATTGTCGAACAAGTGGAGTAGTCTTTTCCAGGCTTCTGCTATTTCTATCCGCGTTTTCTCTTTTCTTTTGTTTTTGTCTTTTTTTTCTTCATGCTTTTCCCAAAGGTTTGGAGAAAGCTGATGCTACCTAACATCAAGACACAAAATTGTGGCTGTACATAGTTGAATTGTCTTGGAGAAATTCTTATCTCAACTCCTCAAGATTTGTCTTCTGTTTATCTGACAGGTCAAGCCCGTGCTGAGCAGATTAAAGAATACACTTGTCGGTCTAGCGGCATCATTATTTATATGTGTCCTACTCCTAATCAATCTTGAGAGCCGCCAAAAGGACTCATACATACCATCCGGGGAAGCTGTAGGTAGAACTGTACCTGGAGTTTACAACGATGATTCTGCGAGATCATTTGAGCCAGATGCCTTTTGTGGCGAACCTGATCTTCAATAAAATTTGAATCAGTCAAACATCTATATTACATAGTGTGCTACTGCTTTCTGTACAGCTTTTATAATGCCAAGCAGGTGCCTTGTATTCTCTGTAAATAATTCTTTCTGGAGTTTTTAATATATACTGTAAATATTATAGAAGCTTTGCTTTGAATTGCAGCAAAATGTAGCAATTGAATATGATATGGTAACTTTGCTTCAAATGATGTCTGATGTTCCCTATTATCACAAGAAAGGAAAATAATATCTTTAAATACATCTTTTCAAGCATATTTGAAGGAAGCTAACACCTCGTCTGGTTTGAGTGATTTGAAAAATAATAATAATAATTCTGTTGTCACTCTAATTACTTGTTTGAATAACTAAAGAGGATAGAAATCGAGAGAAATGGAAATTTTTGGTTTTTTTTTTAAATCATCTTTTTGAATCTTTCTAAAAGTGAAGAGATTTAAAGAAATTTACGTGGTTCAGCCTACACCGGTCTATGTCCACAAGCGAAAAATAAAATATTTTACTAACGTCGAATGTGAAAGAGTATAGCACCCGTTTCTCTTCTCTCTACTAATTAACCTTACAATTTTCTGTCTCACGACCTTAAATTTTAAAACTCCACTAGTACCCTATTTATAGACGCATACGTAGAAATTCTAAAGAATTCTAGTTAGCTCATATTATTATAAATCTTATATATAAATAATTTTAGTAGACTCTTAATTCCATCCCAACTCAATTATATATAGATCAAAAATAATATAATGAATATGAGTCCAGTAGAATACAAAACATGGCCCAACAAAAAGTGATTACAAATGTTCTATATAAATCTTTATAATCTTTTTCCTAAAAAATGAATAATTGAGAGTACACAAATAAATATAAGTTTTCTACAACTTTATTCCTTCAAAAAAATAGTATTAATTTTATTATTATAGTTCAAGTACACCACAATTACATTAACACACTTTTAAGTCTACTAATTATTTGTTTTCTTTTCTATTTATACTATTCTAAAATTAAATAACTAATATATTATTAATTTGAGTGGTGTAAAAGTGGGGGGAGTTTAATGGTGTAAGGCAACAAAAATGGCCACATGGGAACAATCAAACTAGGGGAAAGGAAGATAGAAAGTGGGAGCTTAGAAGGAAATATGATAAGGAGCGGACCTCATTGGTCGAGCGTTGAATTAGTTTTGTGGGCTTAGTTCTTTTCTTTTTCTTTTTTGATTTTTTTTTTATTTTGTTTTTTAGCTATATTGAGTCAAATTTTAAACTATGCCACAAAATTGAATGCCTAAGACGAACACATCCTAAGAGATTAGAGCTAGCTAAATTTAAATGTGAATCTAATTTGATCTCAAATCGAATTGTATTGCATGAGATTAATTCGAGTTCTAATTAAGTTAGGTTTGAATTAAAATTTAATTTGAGCTCAAATCAAATTTTATTATGTGAGTTTTGAGCCTATCCACAAATCAATATTTTTACAATCCTAATTGCAACTAGCCATACTAAAAGGTTAATATTTACGTTTCAAAATAAATTACAATAAAAATCACAAAATACTTTTCTTTGACACGGAGTGATGAACCAAAAGCACCCTTCTCATCTTGTGTATTAGTATCAAAAATCATTATTACATATCTAATTATGGGCAAATTATTAAGTATTTTTAGAATATTATGTAAAAAAAATATTATAAATTATTTTTTATTAATAAATAATTATAACACAGTATGAATTACTTATTATTTTTTAATTACTCAACAAAGATAAGTCATCATACCTCTCTCATAAAATTTATCTCCACGATATTAAATATAAATATCACATAAAATTAACACATAATAATCAGAGAGTACCAAACAATTATTTCTAATTATGAAAAGCCGTGAAACTAGA
The DNA here is from genome assembly GCA_034768845.1 of Heliamphora exappendiculata. Lineage (NCBI taxonomy): Eukaryota > Viridiplantae > Streptophyta > Magnoliopsida > Ericales > Sarraceniaceae > Heliamphora > Heliamphora exappendiculata. Next base: position 3,740,846 of record JAOTRH010000013.1, on the reverse strand, counting down.
AATTTATGTGCATACTTGAGATGTCTAAAAAATTTAATTTTAAAAAAATAAAATAAAATAAAAAAATATTAAATTATTTGGGATAATTTTTTGTAATAAATTTTTTACTTTTTTGTCTTTATATTAAAATGTCTAAAATGCTCTTACTTCTAATCTTTAAGTTATAATTCTTAAAATATTAGTATGATTTTTTTTATTTTTGTGATTAAAATTGATTTTTTAGAGTAAATATATCATAGTAATTTTGTTTTAAAAAAATTAAGGTATTTGAGATATATATTAACTTTTTTTCATAAATTAAGAAATAAAAAAAAAATTCAATTATTTGTTTTTAAAACCAAGCAAAATAGGTTAAAAGCAAACTTTTTTGCCAAAAAAAATTAACTTAAAAATTATTCCCAATAGGCCCTAAGTTAGGTTCATGCACCTTGTCATCCGTCTGACTTCTCTTTCCGCTCCAAAAACAAGAAAAAAGAAAAAAAAAAAAAAAAAAAAAAGAGGGTAAATCATCAAAGCAGTGAAATAGTGTCTGCAGAAAAAATAAATTGGATTAATTGTAAAGCAAAGCGGCGTTGCTGTTGCTGAATAAATCTGACCGTTTTGCTGTTTTTGCTTCTTCTTCTACTCTGTATTAGTCTTTAGTCTTCGCAATGTGCGATTTGAGATCTTCGGCACCAACTCTCTTCTCAGATTTTACATCAATCTGCTCCATCGTCAAGGATTCTCGCAGGTTAGAATCACTCCATCATTTCATTCACTCTTTCTATTTCTTGAAAAATGCATTACATCTTGTTCAGATTGTTATAAGGTCTTTTTGGTTCCCCGGAAAGTTGCGGCAAATCGAAATGAAAACTTTTGAGCGTTGCATGTTTCTGGGTTTTTCTGGTAATTGTAGGAACCTTGCTTGGGTTTTTCTTCCCTTTCCTTTTTGTTTTTGTGCTCAAGTGGGTTTTTGGGAATTCTGTCTGTGTATTTTCCTTCGTTTTCTCACAGACCAAACGGTGCACTTTCGGGTCTGATTATTTTATTGAGGGTATGTTACAGTGAAGATTACATTTTTCAGCCGTTTCATGAAAGTATGCCTATGAAAGACTTTGATTGTTGCCCTAATTTCTGTGTAATTGGATAGTGTGACTCGGCTATGCAATGTCAGCTGGAAGTTTTTAAAATTGGAAACTAAAGTTTGCGTTGTTGTGTTAGTATATATATTGGTGAGATAATGATCAATTTTGAGGGTTTTAATGTCACATATGGATGAGGGATACTTTTTCTAGGGTTATGGATTTTGTTTTAGACATTTTTCATTTTCTTTTACCTTGATGAGACAGATCGTGGAAGAAAAAAACACAATCGGATTGTGCAAATAGCCTAGTTTTTGCCGGTTAAAAACAGAAAACATGAATGGCGATTATCTTAAGCAATAAGAATCAAACGGTCATAGAGACCCCTATTTTACATCGAAAACCCAAAATCAGGAAGAAAATCGTGGGCCCAAAATAATTGCTAATATACACTATTAAATAGAAGCCAAAGATTGTACCTACTCAAAACCCAAAGCAGTTACATATAGTCCTAGTCTTTAAGGCAGGTATGTGTCAATCTCCAAGCACTTTATCGAGCTTTTCTAGCCATGACCACATGACAAGTGATCTTCAACCCACAATTATGCACATGCCTAGCACTATATGAATGTGGCCAATTCACGCATGCACTCATATAGCAACCATAGAGATCAAACCAACCTTTATCTCTAAGAATGAGATTGATAATATATATGGACTATAAGAAGCTCACAAGGTTCTTCCAATGTCTGCATATATAAGCGTAACCCTAATAATGAAATCAAGGGGGTCTATATATATGAAATGAAAATCTTGGTGAACAAGGAAACATAACCCAAAGAATGTGCTTCAAATATGCTATAGTAATCTCATACTGACAATGTGCGTTTCAATAGTTCTTATTGTGTTCAAATGGTGAGTACACTGGAAAAATTAAGAGTTTTTTTATCGTTTGCTTTCAAACGGTGCAGACTTGTGTTCAACAGTTAAGCTATTGGTTTTGATTTTTTTTATAAACTGATGTCAAACAAATGACACCATCGTTCGAACGGACACCAGCCTCATTCAAACGGTCTACCTACGATTTTGAAAAACATTTATATTCTGAAATTAAACTGAATCAAAACAAAAAACCCAAATACTAAAAGCGATGATAGCCACCAAGTGGGTACTAAAGAAAGCCTACTATGTAATCTAGTTTACAGTCCAAAACTAAACTACTTATGGTCAAGGCCTCACAAAGAAGAAAATAAGGACTAACTTTAATAAAATCAATTTATATAATATGCTCATGCAGTGCGTGATGATTTTACCTTTTACTTAAGTGTCTCTATCTCGCTGTAGATCGAGTCTCCACCTTGATTTCATGCTCAGGGATCAAGTAAGCTAAAATAAAGTTACAGAGTCTGTGGAATGGAATGGCCAACATATAAAAGAAATGACCAAATGATCAAGGGGTGCTAGATACGTGACTGATTTATCTTAATGCTTGGTTTTCCAAATAACCAAGTTGTGTTTGGCGATTAAGGGCGGGCAGATGTGGGAATTTAGCCTTTTTTATTCCTTCTTGCCCAGTGAGGGTATTTGCTATCCTTCTGCTTTCTAAATTGTAAGAAGGTTGTATTTTTAATGGTACCCTACGGGTTCATTTGGTTCTACTGTCATTGAATATCTTACATATTATGCATGCAAGGGGGCCATAGGATAGCTGATGCATTTAGCCAAGTGCTCATACTTTGAACAGTCAGGGTAATGGTTAAACCAGTTTCCCTCTCAAATGGGCAGGATCATAAGTGATGAACTTAGATGCGTATTATTTCATAGATGTTTTCCGTGTTGAGTTTAATGAATATTAACTTAAAGAAAAGGTAAAATGAAAAAATAAAGAAAAGTTGGGAATTAAATTTTCTTCCCTTCTTTCTTGCCCATGTAGTATATTAATTATATTTTGCTTTAGTAGTAAGAATTTTGCATTTTTAATGGTAGGACAATTCTTTCCATTTTGATAGGCAGATTCATGACTTGTAACTTGTCAAGTGATGAGAACAGATGTGTATTGCTTCCTAGATGTGTTTCATGCTCATTTTAGTCCCTTTAGCGAATGCTGCCTTTTGGGGTGGGGGGGCCATCAATGCAAAATGCGAATAGAATCCCACTGGACATGCATGGTGGTCGTTTTGCATTGTTTACAAATGTTTGTTAGATTCTAGGCATGGTTCTAAAACTACTTCGGTTTCATTTTGACTCTGTGTATTGTCATAGAAGAAATGAATTCATTAAACAAAGAAGTAAATGCATTGATTAGGGCTTCGTTTGTTATGACATAAATATTTTACAATGAAGAATATTTTCCATGTAAAACTATTTTGCAAAAAATATTTTTTTTGTTTTTTTTTTTTTCGGTGTTTGGGTGATACTTGAAAACTTTATAAAAATATATCTTTATATTCTTCGAGAAATTTATGGTGGCAACCGTTAAAACTAAAACTTGGACAAACACTTTTGGTATAAGAAAATCTGGTTGAAATAGATAAGAAAAATTGAAATTCAGAGTATAGGATGGTTAAGAAAACAGGACTAGGCAAATATCTTATTGACTGGATCAATTAGTCTGAACTCTTGAACAAAGGCTTGTGCAGTTAATAGTTTTTGTGTGCAATTTGGAAATTTTTAAATAGGTTGTAACATGGTTCTATCTCTGCACAAATAGGAAGCACGAACACGAACACGAACACGGACACGAACACGAACACGGACACGAACACGAACACGAACACGGACACGAACACGAACACGGATACGGAATACGAATATGATACAATACGTATACGAAAATACGAAAAAATTACAAAAAGTAGGATACAGATACGGATAGAATAAGTTCGTAAAAAATATTATTTTTTGATTTTTAGTAATGTATTATTTATATAAAAAAAACTCAAGCTGGAGTAAATTTATTTGGCTGTTACAATTGATCATTTAATAAATGACAAATAATCAAAACTTTAGAAATTAAAAATAAATCACAAACTTATTACCTATTACAGTTAATATAGCAAAACATATAATAAATTAAAATTTTAAAGCAAAAAATACCCCCAAAAAATTAAAATATGTAAAAAATTAGAGCATCGCGTATCCTTTCCGTATCCTTTCCGTATCCCTCCCGTATCTCCCACATATCCGAGCCGTATTCAAAATTCAAGAAAATAAAAAAAATATATTGAATACTTATTTGGCGTATCCATATCCGATATGTATTCGATACGCGTACGAGACCTATTTTGAAGTATTCGTGCTTCACAGCTGCACAATCTGTAGGAACCATGTGCAAGGAGAGAGTAATTTCGGAGCATGTTGAGTGCAATAGTGCATGTCTTACCGGGTGACCATGATCATGGAATAGGAAAATCCTTGGGTTGTTAATGAAAATTATGTCTTTTTATTCATGTTCATGCATCAATGTTTTTCACATTTGTTACACTTGATTGTATCTCTGTACTTAGGCCTGAGTTATTGCAATTTGTGCCGTAAAACCTACACTTTTTGTAAATTTCAGGTTTTGTTTTGTTTGGTATTATTGTTTTTCCTTGGAAGTCCTAAACGAGAATGTGTTTCTTGCAAAAGAATCTGCCACTTGGGTTAACAGTCAATTGATTTCTTGCCTTAAATCATTTTATTAGGTGTAAGTCCACTATTTTGGAGGGTGTTTTTTGAGATGGACATGTTTGTCAATGGAAGATGGTACAAGGCGCTACGTCTCCAGGAAGACTTTCTATAATGGAGCTAAAGCCAACTTATAATGTTGAAGATACTACTTCCGCACAAAGAATTCGTCACGAGCTGTGGCCACTGGGTGAAATAGATCCGAAGAAAGCAAAGTTTCCTTGTTGTTTAGTTTGGACTCCCCTCCCAGTTGTCTCGTGGTTGGCTCCGTTCATAGGACATGTTGGCATATGCAGGGAGGATGGAGCTGTTTTGGATTTCTCTGGATCCAATTTTGTAAATGTTGATGACTTTGCATTTGGTGCTGTAGCCAGATACCTTCAACTTGATAGAGAGCAGGTAAACTTTCATGATTGTTCTCAAATTCAATCTGATGTGATGTAAGTGTTCTCTCTCTCTCTCTCTCTCTCTCTCTCTCTCTCTCCCTGTGTGTGTGTGCGCCCGCGCACATATACATGTGAATTGGAACCCAGAGTTTGTGCTATGCGGTGATGCAAAGCATCCTGCTATGCAATCCAAGGGGCTCGAAACCCGGACATATGTTATGAGCTGATCCATTTGTTATGTAGCTAGTTTGCTGAATTTGTTATCCATATAAAAAATAAAGTTATCCAGTATATATGTAGCTATGTGACCAGATAATATTTGTTTAATTGTTTTTTTAAGTATACTTCTCATTTGTTTGGAGACAAATGTGATTTAGTTACAGTGCTCTCAATGTTCAATCAATTTGATTTTTTTGTACAACACGGTGATGTGCAGCCCATGCACAACAGCGTGTTAGGCATTCTATGCAAAGCACGCACCCCAGGTTGTGTGAATTGAATGCTTATTTGTTTCTCTAATCATCACCTGTTCAGGAAAAACCTTGTGTTAGGTGCAGGCATGCGTCTAAATTCTGGATCCATCGAGTTCTCATATCAAAGACATGGCAAAATATATATGTATTTTCAGGATAACGGGTGTTTATAAGCTTTTGTTGAGCATTTCATATCTAATATGAGAATTTATGTATAATTTTATAATAAAATCTAATTACTAAATATGCTTAAATATCTAATTAAAAATGCCAAATACAAATATTCTTATTCAAGTGTCGAGAATCGATACACGATAATGTATACATTTAGAAGAGTATGTGTAACATAGAGCTTGGTTAATAGAACTCCAATAATTGGTGCATTGATGATTTTGTTGTGCAATTTGAGATGTCCAAACAGTGTTGCTTTCCTCCAAACCTTGTGGGACACAAATGCAAACATCGGTACAGACACAGGGAGTATGGAACTGCAATCACGTGGGATGATGCGCTCCATTCAAGTATGCGCCACTTTGAGCACAAATCCTACAACCTCTTCACCTGCAACTGCCACTCATTTGTCGCTAATTGTCTGAACCGACTTTGCTATGGCGGAATGATGAGTTGGAACATAGTGAATGTAGCTGCTCTTGTACTGTTCAAGGGGCAGTGGGTTGACAACTTCTCAATTTTAAGATCCTTTTTGCCTTTTCTATCGGTGCTATGCGTCGGCCTTTTCGTGGTTGGGTGGCCGTTCTTGATTGGATTGCTATCTCTCGCTCTTCTCCTTTTTGGATGGTTTCTGTTGAGTACTTACTGTGTCAAGAGTCTGTTGGAATGCTAGATCCTTGTGACATTAATGTCGTCGTGTTCTTTGTATGGATTTGCAAAGGGAATTTGAACAGTTAATTTTAGTATTCCCTTTTCTCTTGACATGATACAAAAAGATGCGTTTTGGAATTAAAATGATTATATAGATTGTTGTTCTCGGAATAATGGTTTGAATACTTCATTTCAATGTCTAGTTCTCAAGCTGCATTATCTTAGCTCTGGATTCGGTTTGCATCTGATTTTGAATCTCTACGAGCATTTCCTTCCCATTTTTCATTTGTGTATTTTAGAGAATTATTGTTCAACAAGCCGTGCTAAAAAATCCTTCTCTCTTTAAGAAAATGAGATTTGGTGCTTAGGGCATCTCCAACTTAATTTTCTATTTAAGAGGATCAAAATAATATTTTTTATTTATATAGTAATTATAAAAAAATTATACTAATCATGTCTACTCTATTTAAGAGAATTAAAAAAATATTTTTTATTCGTAAAGTAATTACAAAGAATTATATTAATGATGTCTACTCTGACTACAATCACCTTGCTATAAAAGTAGTAGTCAAGAAATAAATAAAATACTGAAACTTAAATATGCAAAATAACTAATTTTTCAAGAACAATTATAGGAGTGATATTTGGGATCACGGACATGTATTTATCCACACTATTTTTTTTTTCTTTTGCTTGCAAAATTTTCTTCATTTGCTTACAGAATTCTTCTCGTTGTTAATGGGCATCAAGCATCAATAATTCATCACACCCCTTTATTTTTCTCACTATTTTTGTTAATTTATCATACATTTCTCTTTAACACTCAAATTGTTTTTATTTTTTTAGATTTTATTAATTAGTAGTCTATTTTTAAAGGTATTGAATATATATAATAGTAAAGGTATTAAAGATATATTCATTAGAAATCTCTTTTTAAACATATTGAATATATTCAATAGTGAAGGTATCGAATATATTCCATACTAGATCTGGAAAAACTCATTGCAACTTAGCAAGGGAATGCCGCTAGTGGAGCACCAACATTACTAGTCTCTTTTTATGGTGTGATGAAACTAATGGGAAATAGTTATTGTTTTTCTTCTTTTTGTGTGTGTGTGTGTGTGTGTGTGTTTTGTTATAAAAATTTTACTTTTTCCATTGATCTCGACACAGAGAATTTTAAAAGAAAAAATCTTTTACTAAAGGCCAAAAACTACTTTTTGGTTGAATGATTTTCAATTTATTTTTTGATTTCTCATAACGATTTTTTTTAAAAAATATAAGAATTAAAACTAAAAGTATAAAAAGAATCATAAAAAACGAAACTAATGTCTTAAAGAAGTTGGCTTTTTTGTCTTTGACGAGATTTGTACATATTTTTTCCCAAAATCTTTTTACTTTTTATATGCATTTACTACTATTATGTGCTTTTAGTCAACAGATGCCTAGAAAGTTTTAGTCAACAAATATGACTAAAACTCAATTAATTCTTAAAAAAATTAATTATATCTTTTAAAAGTCAACTAAAGATAAAAACAAGATAAATTTTTCAAGAAAAAATTGATAATTTGTTTTACTTCTAAGATAACTGTACTTAATATGAATCATAAAAATAAATCTTTTCCTGGGATGGTTGCAATTCATCTTTTTCTGGGATGCTGTTTAGTGCGCAAATTACATTTGTGTTTTTCTACATATATATTTAGTTGTAACAAGAGCATGTGAAACCTACAATAACTGTTGTCCTGCAGGAATCGTTTTCTCGCAACATTTTTCTACTAAGTTTGTTGCAAACTAAATAGATAACAAAAATTAGTTCTTTTATATTTTTCTTTTCATTTCTTTTTATGAATCCGCACTGTGCCCACTCTAGTTACTTAAACTACCAAACCTGAGCTTAAAACATTGTCCATATAAAAAAACAAGTTAATTAAAATCGACAACTACATGATTGAGAATTGATATGAAAAAACTAAACCATTTATTCTCAAATTGTTTTATAGATATAGTTTTTATGTTTAAAGCATTCCAATCTAGTAGCTACTAATATCCTATCAACTTAATTTTTATATAAATGATTTTTTCGACAAACTCTACTACATGAATAGTTCAAATCATCATAGATAGACCCAACGTGGATTCACAATCGATCCAACAGAATGGTCAAAGTCCCCAAAGGACATGGAGAGAAGCCATTTATTTCCTAAAGGCTACTCATAAGTCAACATTGATTAATAATAAAAAAGCACATTAGTATTACATGACAATTAGGAACTTGGATACCAGCCAGCCATCACTCAACAGATAAAGGGGAGTAGTAGAAGTCTTCATCTTGGACACAATTTTAGTGTTGTTGTGCAGAAGTAATTCCTTTGACAGTACCAATATGAAGGAATAGTTAAAATGCAAAACTATCTTTTTGACCTTCGATTCGTTTCATGCATCTAATTTAAGTTTTCAAGATAATTGACCTCATGCTCCGTACTTGGGGGCCTTCCAGAGCTTAAATGCCAGTTCGTGTATGAACCTATCTGCCGGTATTGTGAGGATTCCACCGCACTGCATGGAAAGGAAAAAAAACTAATAAGAAAACAACTGCTATTCTACTTTAATAGCCAGAAACTCTAAAGAGAATCATTCTTAAAGAATGTTTATTATGATATCAAAACCCCATAAGAAAATTAACAACCAAGACATGTGCGCATTACAAGTTTCCAATTTGTTTTAGAAGAGAAATGACATGTGGAAAACATAGAAAGCATGTAAAATGAAGAGAAATATATATTTTCTCACATGCATTTGGTTAGGAAGAAGAAATTGCGAGGAAGTTGTGAAAAAAATTCACAAGAGTTTGAATCCTGTGACAATCACAAGAAAAAATTTGTCCTTGGCTCACTTTAAACAAAAACAACTTATTAGAAATAAAAGGTAGGAAAAGAACGATAAACTTGAAATTCAAATTATAGACATTTTCTTGTGTTTTTTTGCAGGAAAAGAAAGTCAAGTTTATATGCATATGTGGGTTGAGGAAGAATCTTTATTTTCTTGCATGTTTCCCTACTCTCTTACGACTCTCCTGCTAATTGAAGTCCCCTAAAATAAACCACAATCGTGTAGTTTTCCAAGGAATTTTACAAATATGCAGGCTCTTGTTCTTGTCCATTCAGCAGGCAACCTTCATTTAACGCTCCATTCTGTACAGACTAGATTCATATCACAACCAGGAATGCATAAAATGATTCTTTGAAATACTACAAGCCTACAAGTTCATAATTTCAAGTTTTGGTTTTGACGTAGACAATCAAACAAATTTAATGCCTATGAACTCCGGTGTGACTCAGATGGGAGATACTAGAATTGCATACCCAATTTCATTCAACAAGATGTTCTCAACAGGATCAAATTACATACAAGAGAGCCATCCATATTTTAATATATAGCATTATAGCACATATTTACATATGTACCATTTAAGCTAATAGTGTTTATTCGAATAGAAGAATGACTAAATGCAAAAAACAAAAACAAAAAAAAAGAAAAGAAAACCCATTACCAAAAGTTATGGTGACATCGGTAAAGGGAAACCTAATAGTTCACTCTGAATATTCAAAGCTTTTGAAAAAAAAATTCACAAATTGATACCTCTTTAAATTCTATAAAAGAAAATGCCTCTGCCATATCCTTGCGGGTTACAGCATCCTGCCATTGGGCAATTAACATTGGACAATGGTGCCTGTAAATAACAAATCAGCAGGAGTTAAATTCATGTCAAGTAGCAGGAGGAAAACTTTGAAGTTACAAATTACCTAACATTGTTCCGTAGGTTCTGTCCTTTCATGGTGTAACTTTGACGAGGGAACAGCCATGAAAGATTAGAGTTATCCTCATATTTAGATATCAAAACAGAGAAATTGGGATCATCACCCTTTGAGATAGCTCCATAGCTAATCACAAGGGACATGTGCAAACGGCAACCAATTTCAGTTCCAGGTTTGGCTATGTTCATTATTCCACCAATCAAATCATTGACATATTCTATGTCTTTCTGACCATTCTTCTCACCATTTCCAATGTGGATAAAAACTATATCAAATGGGCTTGTCTCTGAAGTCTTCCCTTCTTGGAATCCAAGCAACTTCAACAACTCAGAGGTCAAAACATCAAGTGGCAACTCTGCAACAGTATGACTGTTGCCAATTAAGTCACCCAACCGCAACACAGTAAAGCCTAGTTTGCTTCCAAAAGATTTCAATCTCGAGTTGTTTGTAATTATGGCAGATCTCATCCCCATAAACCTGAAGTTAAATACATAAGCATGTTCATTTGGTGTGATCCATGCGAAGCTATCTATTGTTGATCATTATTAAAATCAATGATTTCAAGGGCATGATTCATGAAAAATGGCAGGCAATGGTACCTCTCCGAATTGGATGGTATCAGACACTTCTGATATTCTAGTTCAGCAGTATCTTCCCCACTCTGAAAAGTCAAACAAATAAAAAATAAAAAAAAAATAAAAGAAAAAACAGAGCTGGCATGCTGTTCCATCGTGAAATCATAATCTGTAATGCAATCAAGATCTTACCAGATTTGGAGAAGCTTCACATGCATCCACAAGCTGCGCGAATTCTCTAACTATTCTTGCATCCTCACTTTCTGCAATCTAAGAATCAAGTGAATCCCACATTCGTTGTACACGTAAAAGCATCAAAAATCATTTTCAAGTGCAGGTTGAGAAGGAGAGCAATTGCATCATATTTACTTCAAAGCAATCACTTTCCGTGACCAACAATGCAGGAGGAAATGTTTCATCTACCAACATAGACGGCTACCTATAATCCTTCAAACCACTAGATGGAAAAGAGTTTTCAGAAGTGGCAGGAATAAAAGCAGTTAGTGTTACCCAATGTTTGCCACCTTAATCAAGGGTGTTGGGAGGGGTTAAACTGGAGACTCCAACACTAACCCTCAGCATTATTGGTAGAAAGTAGATGCTCTCCAAATCAACCTAGGCTTTTATTTTCCAAAAGACAAAGGCTCGAAGAGAAGAAAAACTTAAATGCAAGCATACAACATAAATACCGTCATCACATGTGTCTGTGCAGACACGCACGGTACTTGTACACAAATGTGCGGCAACATAGTGTATAAATATGTAGAATGTATGGAAAAATCTGAAGCAGAAACAACCTGAGAACTTTACAAATGTAGATAGTATCATCACCATGACTCAAATCTGAAAGTGCCGTGAGCTTTGATTTTATCAGTTATATCCACTTGTTCAAAAATACTTGGCGCGTTGTTCTAAGGCATAATCTAATTTTTTTCTCATCTTTATTAGTCAGAAGCCAAAAGAAATATTTCAGTTTCCCAAGCAACCAAAAAAAGGGAAAGGATTGTCATGACACTGAGTGTTTAGGAGAAAATTACAATGGTCGGGTTCTTCTCCTACCATCCTCCACAAAGATCTATTAAAGCATGCCAAATTTTCATCTTCCCCTTTCCGCAAACCAGGAATACCTAACCATTACGAGTGCCCAAATATAGTAGGCAACCCCAGTTTTGGAATGTTCTAGTGCATTGTCTTATTATTGCCATTAGAGATATACTATAAAAACTGTTTTCCTAAACCATATTTCCGTAAATGTTATACAAATTCGGCTTATTTGTTCACCTTTTTTTAACAAACAAGGAATCACCAATGTCTATTATACTACAATAACGTTATACACGTTATTCTGGATTGAAATTCCTGTTTTAAGTTAAACTTTTAAAGCATTCCCCAAATCAATCCTCGTCAAATAACCAAGGTAATTCTCTATTAATGAATGACACAAATATAGTTGCGTCACATTATCCTCTTGATGAAATTCTGGTTAAAAGCTTCACTCCAGTAATTATAACAGAAAGGCTATAGAAATACCCAGGCTGACACAACCTTAAATCTATGACTGCATAACACCAAACTGATTGTGGCGATGACCAAATCACCAAGGCTTCCAGAAACATAAAAATCCTTAAAACTTGATGACATTTTAAGTTCCACACTGATCTGGCAGCAGCAATTTTAGCTGTGGCAATAGAGTGGAAGTTGAATCTAAATCCCCAACTATCATTTGATTTATTTTGCACAGGCTGAATGTGTGCCACAGAGTCTAGTAGGTATGCGTGTGTGGATATCGATATACATACATATATGTGTGTGTGTGTGTGTGTGTGTTTGTACACATCTAAACATATATACAAAGTCTTTAATAAAAGATGGAAGCTTGAAATGCAAAGTCCAACACCCGTAGATTGAGTAAAATTAGGACCCAAGGCTGAAATTCGATCCAAAGCAAAAAGATGTAACAACCTGAGTGAACTACTTAATTAATAACTTAAATGAAAAGCCCAAAAATTTAAGCTCAAAGTTATTCGTATTATTTCACGTGTTTTTGTGTATGTCAAAGACTAATTCTATCTTCCTCCGATGAAAAATAGATATCACAATATCCCTCTCAAATACGCCTTGTTGCTCAAGTTCTTCTCCCGGTTGACAATGTGAAAAGCAGTCCATCAACGGATCAAAACAGCCCATTAGCATCCACAATATATACTATACCCTGGGGCCTCTACTTCTCTCCGAATCTTCTACTCCTCTAACCACACCGTCAGGCAAAAGTATATGAGAACGACGTATATGAGATGAGGGTTGGCTCTAATACTATTCTATCTAGATCCAATAACTTGAATAAATGGCTTAACAACACGACCTGTCTACCCATAACCCAAAAGCTTAAACACAAACCATTGGTAGTAGTTCGCATGTCTATATATATGTAATGTTAATTTTCTATCTCCCACTTATGTGGTATGAATATCACAAAAGACAGATCCAATGGGGCGAATAAATTCTATTAATATATTAATTTTAGTTTCAAATAGTTTAAAATGATATATATAGCTTCAACTCTAAGCTTTTTTATAAAATAAAATTAAAAAAAAACTATCATCTGCCCCTTGAAATCCTTTGAAAATAATTGTCCCCCTAGTTACCCTGAATTCCAAAAGGTTGAAAAAAGAGATTCATACCAAATGCAATGGGTATGTAAACACACATACACTCATCAAATAATTATAACCAAATATGAAACGAAAGCCCGAAATGCAGAGAAGCATACAAATGCAAACGCAAATCATATATACATGGTTGTGAAGAGCGAAATTGGACAGAGATAAAGAAGGGGGAAGGGGGAAAACCTGAAGGAGGGGAATAGGGAAGGGACAAGAAGCCACAGCAACCTCGAGATGCGAGGGAGTGGAGATGGGCGTGCGATTCATCGATGGAACGGGCCAAACCATCTCCGTACACCACCAATCCCCTGCTTGGCTTGTCCGCCATTTCTTCTTTCTCTAGCTACAACTCGAGAGCGAGGGGGGCAGAGAGAGAGGTAACAGAAAGATGACTGAGTAAGCGGAATCTGATTCGTACGTGGCTGGCGCGGTGAAACAATTATACAACGGCGGGGTGAATTTTGGTTATTAGCATATTTGATTTTGTAAATTTTTTATTTTTAGTAAATAAATTTTACAATTTAATTAAATTATTATATTATTTTTATTAATATGAGTCAAAAAAATAAAAAATATATAATCAAAATATTAAAAAATAAAAATAAACTAATAAGCCAATAATAAGTCAGATTCTATTTTGTTGTTTACACCATATTTTATTTATAATAAATAACAAAAATTAAATTAATTTTTCGAAAGTTATAAAATTACTAACCCATCGAATAAGTCTTATTGGTAATAATATAAGAGTTATAATAACCTATTAAAGGTTATAAAATTATTAACCCATCAAATAAGTTTTAATGGTAATGATGACAAATGTTAAGAAAACCTATCGAATGCTACAAAATTATTAACCCATCGAATAAGTTTCATTGGCAGCAAGGACAAAGGTTAAAAAAGTCTATCGAATGTTGTAAAAGTAATAGTCTATCCAAAGAAAAAAAAAGCCATTGAAGCCTTTATAGGTTTAACAAGTAGTTCATTTTAAGATTGTCTTGTCAAAATTAATTTTTAGATTGTGAAAAAATTATTGGTAATTTTATGAATTAGTTTGGGAAAATTGCTTCAAATGAGTAATCCAGAAGTAGAGTTACGTGTCGCAATAAAATGAGCATAAAACACACGTTTGTGATAACTGTTTCAATTGTTTACACGTTCTTTTGTGACGATAACTGCCTATTTACACATTATTATGTGCAGTTGAAGTACGATTACAATAGTTAATTTGAAATTAGGTGAAAATGATAAGTGGCAATTTGAAATTAGGCGATTAAAAAGATTGCAAGCAACGTGCGGCATTGCAAGCAACACGTGGCAGTTCAAAAGCAGTTATTAGAAGTTACTAGCAGTTACTAACATCATTGTATAAATATGATTAATTGCAATAAGAACGACACAACACACAAACTGGCAAACTGATTATCTTTTCTTTTTATCTTTTGGTTTTTTTGTAATTTTCTAATTTTAATTTATCATATGAGTAGTTTGTAGCATTTGTAAACATTTTTTGATTGAAATTAATAAAATTTTAATTTTATTGCTTTGATTTCACCATTTATGATTTTTTCTGGCGAAATTCTGAAACAAAATATAGAAACCGCACGCAATCGCTTGGTATTCGAATAAAATTTTCTTTGAAACGAAATCATTTTGTTATTTTGGTAAACAGTTGCTTAAACTAAAATAAACAAAAATAAATAAACAAATTAATAAGTAACATTTTCCTAAACAGTGCCAATAATTTTGAGCAAAACTCTATTCAAATCAATAAATGATACATTTTGAATGCTCTTGACAAATTGAAGAAACAATCTAATTAGCGGAATCTTAATAGAATAACTAGCCCCTGCTGCGCAATGCATGTATAAAAAAAATTAAGAATAATATAATTTGGTGTAAGTATATTTATAAAATTGAGAAAGTGAGCATTTTATGGGCTAGTTTTTTTTTTATAGAGAGAGAGAGGCAACAATTACAAGATGATTTTTAACAAGAGAGATGATAGTTTTTTTAGAAACATTTTAAGCAAAACAAAAAATTAATATATTTTTAATTTTAAAGAATACTAAGTGGGTGTTTATTTTTTATAAAATAGTATAGATAGTTAACTTTTTTAAAATAATAATAATTTTAGAACGGCAGTGTTTGATATTTTTAAAAAAATGTGTTAATATTTTAAATATAATTTCAACATAAAAAGTAATAATATATTGGATATTTTAATAAAATAAATTAAAAAAATCACTATTGAAAATAGATTATCCTAATCACCCTTCAACAGCGATAAACAATGAATAAAAAGTATATTGATATTCATATAAAATATATTAATATTTGTAAAAATAGTAGATTCTATTTTCAAAAATGTATTATTAATATTGGATATTTTTTTCCTTATTACTCTATTATTCACCGCCTAATTAGCTGTAGTTAGCATGATTCATAAAAATGTGACTTATTAGTATTTTTACTAGTAAAAATGTGACTTATTTTTATTTTTTTAAATAAAACATATTCTTACCGATAAGAATTAGTGATTTGCAATTAATTATGTCTTTTAAATCTATTCACGCAGTTGAACTAATTAGAAACATGCAGAACACGCGGCCAGTGTGAATGGATTAATAATTTTATTTTATTTTTATTATTAATCAATTCTTATTATTTGATTAAATTATTATGTTTTTAGAAATTTCCTAGACAAAATGAAAAAAGATGATTTTTTAAACCAAAACATAAAAAAATAAAAAATAAAAAAATTTAATAAATCAAAATTTATGTTATTTATTTTTCTCTTAAATAATCTGTTCTTTATCTTTTATTAAAGAAATTATTGAGAGTATTCAGAAAGTAAAAAAATTTGATAAAAAATTTAAAAATTTCATGAAAGACAAGCAATTATACACAAATTCACAAAAATAACCCAAGCAGGGCTAAAAGGTTGTTTGGTGGAAGCAGGGATCCCTATCGAGTCCAATTCCTATTTTGTTCATTCTAAACAAAATATTTTGTATAAATATAAATATACTTTACATATATTAAATATTTGGTATATTAATATATATATTTTGTTTATTAATGTGACAATGCCCATTTAACAATGCTTAAAATCTTCTTTTTTCAAATTCGATTCCTTCAATTTTGTAGTGCTAAAGATTTACATGTTTGTTCGGAAATAAATGAAGATATATAAAATATTTTTTGATATAGAGATAAATATAACATTTAATAGATTTAAATTTGAATATGTAATCCTTTATAGTATGCATAAACCATATTTGTTTTTTTTTTTTTCTTTTCTAAATAAGTGAATACTGATGTGAAAATAGATGATTAAAGCCAACATTTATCGTTTATGCTCTCATGTAAACCTAATATAACCTGTTTTACCCTTTTTCACATTTAGTCCATGAATTGAACAAAATATAGGCAAAGAGAGATTTTCACCGCTTCATTCCATGATTCAGACAAGTAAATTACTTTCAAACACTGCGTATAAAAATAGAAAGAGTTTAATTCTAAATTTTTCTTATTCTGTTTTTAATCTGTTTGTCATGGGGTTGTGATCATTAACATTAAGCATAAATTTAAGTAAATAAGAAACTGTGCAAGAAGAGGGAACCATGAGGCATTAGCTGGTTTCTTGGGGGATATATTGCTGTTTTTTTTTTCATAATAATAAAAATAACAGATGCAAATTTGAAGCAATGGTTGGTGAGTCTTGCAAGGAAGAACTTGCCATTTTCAGAGAGAGGGAGAGGGAGTGAGAGAGGGAGGGAGAGGACAACACTAAAACGGGTTTAGGTCCTAATTGGCCATTTTGATTTTTTTGCTTTTTAGTTTAAAACTTTTAAAAAGTTAAAAGTTGTTTGTTTAATAAAAAGATAAAAAAATTTAAAAATCTAAAAGTCAAATTAAAACGTAAATTTTTATCACTTTTAAAATATAATAATATATCTCGTTCATAATTTATTTACTACTACTACTACCAATTACATATAATTATTAACAATAAATTTATAAAAGGATAAAATTATCCACTTTGAACAAAAAATAAAAAAATAAAATTTTTACTCAAATAACTAAATTAAAAAAAAGTTAGATTAAAAACTAAATTACTAAATAATTTACTTTAAACATAATTTAATTTTTTCATTAAAAACACTAAAAGCAAATTTTTTTTAAAAAACTAATTACTAATAAGAGTCTTAGACTGTGTTTGGCCTAGCGCTAGTCCAAACACATGCTTAGTGTCAAAACGTGCTATTAGTGTGAGGAAATACAAGTAATATTTGATATTACTTAAATTAATAATTTATAAATTGTATTTTGTAATAGAAATTTATAAATTGTATTTTGTAGTAGAAATTGTAAGTATTTAATAAAAATTATAATTTATAATTAAAATTTATAACAAAAATTAAAAATATTTAAAATAAATTATAATTTATAACTAAAATTAATAATAAAAAACCAATATCCAACACTCCCGTAATACAGTAATACCTCTCACACCGTCATATGCCACCTACTTTAGATATCATATCAAGATGATTGTTCTTGTCAAACAGTTGATATCTAAATTCATTAGATATTATATTCAATTCTATAATTTATATTTCTCAAACAAAATGACCCGAGTGAATTTATTATTAATAAAAATTATTCAATTATCATGCTCAGTAGCCCCCTCCTAACCCGATTCCGAGTCAAACCACTCACTGGGTTCTGCGAGCAATAAGAATCACATATTCTTACGAGTCAACTCGGGATCGAACCACATCCCGACTTTCAAACCACCGAATTATTTCTCCCCCACATCACCATCGTCATCTTCTCCACCGTCAAGTCTTCTCAATCTCTATCCACCGACTCCCTCTCTAACCATGTCGCCCGCATCTTCTTCATCTGCCGGGGTTTCGTCTCCTACAGCCGCCTCCACCACCGCCGACGCCGAAACTCTCCGGCGAAATCGAATTCTGTCGAGCAAGCTCTACTTCGATGTACCTCCCTCTAAGGTAAACCTCTTCAACACACTCATCTCGATCTATTTTCATTCAACTCACTCATCTCGATCTATTTTCTTCAAAACTTCGATTATTCTGATTTGAACGCTGATTCTCTTGTATCAGGTTCCCCTCATCTACTCGTCCTCCTACGATATCGCGTTTCTCGGCATTGAGAAGTTGTATCAAACCTAAACCTTCTATCCTCTTTCTACATGTACAAGCAATGAGTTTGTACATAAGTTTATATTAAGTCACCAATAAGAAATGGAGTGTAGTCTTAATTGTGATAGGTTTGGGGATGGAATTTTAATGAATAGCCTTTCATTAGTTCCATGGGTGGTGTTTGGGTAAAAATTGTGGCTGATAGCTAAAATAGAGGAAAAAGTAATTATAAGTTGTAGTAGAAGTTGGTAGTGCTTGCCATTATAGAGTGTAGTTTGTAGTAAAAGTTATAAGTATTTAGTAAAATTTGTAGCTGAAATAGAAGAAAAAATAGTTATAAATTGTAGCAGAAGTTGTTGGTGTTTAGAAAAACTTGTAGATTATAGTTAAAATTAGTAACAAGAAGTCAAAAGCCATTGCTAGTAGCTTTGCCAATTAATGCTCCCAAGTGTTTGGAAAAACTTACAGTTTATAGCTAAAAATAGTTGCAGAAAGTTAAAAGCTACTAGCAGTAGTTTTGCTCAACATTTCCTACTTCCATATTAAGTTTTTTTGCTAAATAAACGGAATTGTTAAAGCATTAAATTTAAAGGCATAAATGGTGTAGATAACAGAATTCCGCAATCAATTGTAATTATTCTTAGATGCATTCATTCACTCATGTACAAATACATAAATACGTAATTAGGCTACAATAGTCTGCTTTAGTTCATTGTATTTCACTTGACGTTGAAGACCTCTGAAAAACATTGGGGTACAGTTAAAGCAAAACCCGAGATGAATATCGGAGATTTTGGAATATTTTGGAGTTGATTAAAATGTTAATAACCATTGTGAGCAGAAGTCAGAAAATTGAAACAAGTGTTGGTTCTTGCTTTTCAATCAATGTGCAAAATTCATCAGCTGCAATTCAATGCTCTTATGGAAACACAATGAAGGCATTTAAGTGCTTTAAAAGAGGGACGCTTGATTTCGGTGATGGTTCATGGAATTATCTTCTTATAACTTGTGTCTTACTCAAAATGCTAATTTTGTCATGTCATGAACATCAACTGATAGGTTTTGCCATTATTTGTGTAGTAAAATGCAACAATAATAGTAATAATATGCTTGGTTGTGTCATTAATCATTATCCCAAATCTTATTCTTCCAACGGGAGGAAATTCTAAGTTTACATTACTTTGCAATGTCCATGTGAAATCATAATTTTGTATTTATTGGTCGTGCTACTATGATGTCAATTGATTTGTGGTCTCAAGGTTGCACAAAATCTGTGGATTGATTATTGATCTTATTGTCTACTTCAGTTTTTAATTTCATTGATGTAGGCACCCATTTGATTCTTCTAAATGGGGTCGTATCTGCAAGTTCCTCATCATGGATGGTGTTCTAGGCAAAAATCGTATGGTTGAGCCTCTAGAAGCTACGAAGGATGATCTTCTAGTGGTAGCCACTGCATTCTTTAGAACTCTCTCTCATTTACTTTTGGTATTTGTCTCATGTTGTACTTGAAGGATCCTGCATTCTTAAATGTATTTTTTTGTGGGGTTCAGCATGTGCCATGTTAATGCTAATCATCAAGCCATCCCTGTGTGTGTGTGTGTGTGTGTGTGTGTGTGTGTGTGTGTGTTGTGCGGCCACACAGAGGAAACATGGTGTGATTAAATAGAAAACAGGGAGACTCAAAGTGAACTGATTTCTGACGTTAGTTGCTATGGAGGTCTCTTGTTACATTTATGTAGCTGTGCAATGCAAAGTTGCTTCATGCTTTTGGTGCCCTCATTCGGCGAGGTTGCAATGTTAAAGTTGTTACACTTGTATCGTGGGTTTTGTGGTATACATCTTTATGTTGCCTTGAAGCAAAATTAGCAGTCATGTTAGTGCTTGATGCTTGTGAGTTTGGTTATGATCTCTTCTCACATCCTTTTCTCATCTTCTTCTTGACTTTTTGAGAAGGAAGAATTGGTGAGACATTGAGTTTATAGTTCTTGGTGTCAGCCAAGCAGTTAAGTTTATCTTTTATCCTAACAATTTTGATACTTGTGACAGGTGCATTCAGACTCATACTTGAATAGTCTAAACAGAAGTTTGACTGTCTCCATTATAGTTGAGGTAGCATTTGCTATTAGCGTCTGTAAATCTTTTGTGATGTAATCATCTTTTCTTTTCTTTTCATTTTTTTTTTCATTTTTTGTGTTTGAAATTCCCCTAGTCTCATTTGCCTTTTCTGAATACAACTTTTCTTTATTTGTACGTTTAGTTTGTCAAGAATGTCATAGATGTTGGCTGGAGATCTCATTCCCATGGCACACTTGAATGTCTATTATCTTAGCAAAACTCATTTTAAGTAGATTCCCGATGTGCACTTATGATAGCCAAAAACCGAAAAGTAACAATTAATGGGCTGATAGTTTCAGCTGATGGTTTAGTTGTATTCATGCCTTTTTCGATTCCTGACCACCCAATTTGGTATGATATTCAGGTCCCTCCAGTTGCACTATTGCCCAATTGTCTTGTGCAGCAGAAAGTTCTTCACCCCTTTCGCAAGCAGGTGAAGTTCTTATTTTTGCGATATAACAATCTTTTTACCTTAGAGATTTAATGACATTACCACATTCTATGTAGGTTGGAGGAAGCATCTTGGCAGCAAAGCTTGCGAAAGAGAGAGGTTGGGCTATCAATGTTGGTGGTGGGTTCCATCATTGTTGTGGAGATAAGGGAGGGGGCTTTTGTGTTTATGCAGACATATCTCTTTGTATTCACTATGCATTTATCCGGTTAAACATTTCACGGTACGGATGCTCATAGCTAATATTAGATCACTACAGGTTGTGCATTTATGAGCTGGGAAGTTGATACCTCAATCAAATTCAACAATTTTTTATATCCGCGTCTTGTCCTCATTAACTCTAAACCATCTACAGAGTGATGATAATTGATCTTGATGCGCATCAAGGAAATGGACACGAAAATGATTTTTCTAATGACAGTATGATTTCTCACCTCTCATCATGGCAGTTTTATGTTATATCATGTGTTAATTGATTGTTTATGAATAATGACAGGTAGAGTTTACATTCTGGATATGTACAATCCTGAAATTTATCCATTTGTAAGTTTTCTTCTTTGAATTCCATTCTTCAAACTTCAAGTTTCAAGTGACTATCTATGCGTGTGTGGATATGTGTGTGGATGTGTGTGTTTTCCCTTTGTAACACGTGATTAGTTTATTCAGACTGCTGAACAGTATCAAAATTCTGATCTTAGCTAGGTATAGTAACCTAGTTGCTTCCGCCCATTTATTTCGTTTCTTTTACATAGGATTATGAGGCAAGAAGATACATTAGCCAGAAGGTTGAAGTAGTGGTGAGTGATGTCATCTGAGGTCAGATTCGAGCGATTTTTGTTCTTTACCTCTGATCTCACGTTCATTACATATATGTTCAACAGAGTGGGACTGGAACAAATGAATACTTGGCAAAATTAGACGAAGCACTCAAGGTATGCGTTGATTACGATATGCCAGTTGCTCAACCTTTTGCCTTTTCTGCATGATTTAACAACTTTTGGGAAATTGTGGTTGAGAATATCTCCATGAGAAATTCCTTGACCTCATTAAATTGAATTTGTTTTAGCTTTTTTTTCCTGACAACTAGAAGCCAGATTTACTTAAATGTCCCCGTGCTGCAACACTGCAAATCCCTTACTCCCAAGGAGTGGTATAATTGAATATCCTAAACAATGATATCTGGGTTCAGCATGAACGTATGCATGCTCAACCAGGTCATGAGCTCCTAGTTCTAGCCTTCTAGGGGCTTACAAGATCTAGTACTTCATGCTTCCTTTGTCTTGTCCACCCAGTATTCTCAATTGTCAGAATCTCTTCATAAGTGATCCTTTCTGGTACAAATTACTGTATGCCTGATACCTGTAAAATATACGTTTAATATGCATAACTTGACTATCCAAAACTGTCAAGAATACGCATAACTTGACTATCCAAAACTCTCAATGATGTGTGTGCGTGCGTGAGTGCATGAGAGAGAGAGAGAGAGAGAGAGAGAGAGAGAGAGAATCCAAAACTCTCAATGATGTGCGTGCGTGCGTGAGAGAGAGACTGGCTAATTAAGGATGGGCATGTCTTGTGGCTTAAAGTCACTTTTTGACCTTTTTGTTTAAAGTCTCACAAATGACAATGGTCAAAAAAGCCACCGTTTGTCTTTGTACTTGTGGCTAAAAGCCACCTTTCTAACCAAATGAGTTTTTTTTGTTCATTTGACTTAAATCTAGAAAAAGGAAAAAATCCAACTTAAAAACCAAATTGCCAAACGAGCACTAAATGTTTGATCTCCCATGCATTTCTCTGCATTCATAATCAATCCTGACATGTATGGTGGAGCCTGAGTATATTCAGCTTCCTTAATTGTCAGTATGCTGTATGCTCCTCTATTAATTATTCTTTTCAGATCAACAGGGGTTTCTACAGCCCCTATATTCTTTTCATAATAGAGTAATCCCTGCCGATATTGCATGATTTACGAGATAATATGCAAATGAGATATTTTTGAACAGGTGTTTGGTTGATTTTATCATTGCATCCACAATTTTTGTACGACATTTTGGTGTAGGTTGGTTAGCTTATTGCAGCCAAATATGAAAAATAAAGTAAAATAATAGGAATAATTTGAAGATCCAGAAATAATGTGTGCGTACCACTCTTGTCACGCCCCGAATCCAGAAGCATGACCGGCCGTGGATTACGAGCCTTGGTCCAATAGGCTACGAAAGTCTAAAGATCAAAACAATAGCTACAATATGTGAAGTGTTGATATATGCTAAAATAATTTGAGAAAAATGGTAATTCAAACAAAAAAAAAAAGTGTGGGACACAATTCAATTGCCAAGAATGTCAACCATGAATAAGTGTCCCAACTATTAAATATTTAACAGAAATAATGTCTTAAAAAAATATGCAAGATGAATCCTATGAGGTCATTAGTATTGGGTCCCAAGACAAAACAGAGTTCTTTCTTTACTTTTTATCGATCACCTAAAAATGTTAAAAATAACGTTAGTCGACAGCTCGGTGAATAGTAAGCATACATAGTATAATACAGTTCTAAAATGAGATATTCAAAATATCTATAATTGAAATATAATCATGGCATACAATGTAGCATAATATCACATGATAGTATAAAACTCCCCTTTTTAAAAAAAAGTCAAATCCACATTATTCATTAAACAAAATTTGTGAAGAAATTCACTCAATTTCAAGACCGGTAATGAGTAACCGGTGTATTAAGTCTCATCATAATAACCAATACCACAATAGTTATAACAGTATGATAATTTATAATTAGTGAGAACAATAAATAAAATAAATAATTAGTGCTGAATATAAATAAACCCAAGGCATTCTCAGCCCGCTGAATCCAACATCGAACTTAGAGTCAGCACGGGATGGCTCCCCAGGCTCTTCTATAAGACGATCCAGTTCAGGTCACCTGACAAGCACCAAGACTGTCCCTTAAACCGTTGAGCACTAGAGTCACCACGAGTGCACAATCGGGCCTCTTCCCTAGTGACCAGAGTTATCATCGTAGAGAGCGTGTCCCCTGAACTGTTAATATGGTCCCAAAATAGAATCTCATAAGTCACACCATAGAGATGTGTGCAAAAAGCTTCATGTGACATATGAATTAGTCAAAAATAAATTTTATACCATGAAATTTACATCACAAATATTTATATATTTTTATATAAACGAATTCTTAAAATCTTCTTTTGTTTTTAGAAAACTATTTGGAGACAAGGATGATTTTAAAAAAAATGTAGCATGCTAAACTGCTCACCTAGAATCCGTAGAATATATTACGTGTAAAGAAAGTGAATCGGCCTCCAACTTGAATTATGCAAATATAAAAACCTTACTATAAATTATAACTTCATTATTATCGGAAACAAGGGAATTTTTGTTTTGGACAGGCTATATAATATTTGGTGTAGGTTTGATTAATTAAAATAAATTGGAAGAAGTAGAAGTGTGAACATTACGGCACTTCTGATTTCTCCTTTGGGATTTGACATGTTATATGGTAAAAGTATTGACATCTTTTACTTACCATCACTTATACTTGATTTATTGCAATAAACTCAGTGGGGATTTTAAAAGCTTATGATTTGGAATCATTTTGTCAGTTATGTACTTATTTCTGTTGTAAGCATTGCTGAGTAGAGGAACATCGAGACTGTTTGAATGTTAGGTTGCTGGGTGTATGTTTGATCCTGAGCTGGTGGTGTACAATGCCGGCACTGACATTCTAGATGGAGATCCATTGGGAAGGTTGAAGGTAATTTCTAATACGATGCCTTCGCTCTATTTATTTTTGCATGCTCCCGACTCTTTTTATCTGTTTGGATGGCCCGTGTAGGGGAACATGTTATTGTTATGATTAAGTTATTGGCAATATACTTTTTCCCTTTACAAGGTTTACATTGATATGATCTTAGAACTTGCAATGACACGGACATTTTGTAAGTAATGATTCTTGCTTGTGAAATACAATGAATGACAAGTGCAACCTTGTAATTAATTAAGGTTATGTTGAGAGAGTGTTTGATCACGCAGTATAGGCTAGCACATTTAGATGCTTCTATTACATGATGAAAGAGGAAGATGAGAGGAAATATAGGTCCCAACATGGCTAGAACAAGTGATAGAATTTGAAAGGTGGACATGTATACTGTTCACAGGTGTAAGAATAAGAGGGAACCAGGAGGAGGACACCGCCTAGTAAATTCCATTGATCCCAATCCATGTAGCCAGTCATGGCAATGGCAAAGCTGTGGAGACTCATTGATCCCTAAGTTGACAGCTCGGTACTTCTTTTGGTGGTTTCTAGTCGTGGCAGTTGTTAATGTTTATTGTTTGTGATGCATTGGGGGTTCAGTCGGATACAGTTGCATTTTCTTATTCTTTGAAGTCTTAAGAGGCAGAGTCTTTATGCATTGAGTCTGACCTCTGTTGCATTTGGTAAAATCTAGAGTTCCCGTGTGATTTTTAAGTTCAACAAGGCTTACATTAAGTCTTATCATGGTAAATGGGATTATATGTGATCTAAATGCTGAATAAATATACTTTGCCATGTCTCTCCTCTATTCTTCAGACGAGCAAAAATATAAAAGTTATGAACTTCCATCGACGATGCAATACTGGTGAAAGCAATAGTAACAGAGTTGCTTATCTTCCTTTGCTCTTATCTATGATCCATCTTTTTGTATGCCTCCCTAGAGCATCAACTAGATGCTTACTCATATGCTGGCCGGTCTGACTAAATCAAATTGAATTTCCTGCTGGTGGAACTGAATATCGATCCAACGGGTTTGGACATAAGTGAAATAAAATAATAGAAAATGAAAGCAAAAATCAAGATCCATATTACAAAAGAATAGAATCGAGGAATAAAAATTTGATGCAAGTCCATTATTTCTTACATCATAGGTAAGCCAAAGCACTCTCTCTTAAGAATGCATTTGGTTCCATATTTTTTTCGTTGGCTAACTCACCTTTTTCTAAAAGAGATTGTAGTAATTCTAGTTTTATCCCCTACTTGGAATGGCTCTCTCAAATTGAGAAATTTTTTCTATTGTCAATTCGATTATAGAATCCATTGACAACTAAATAAATGACTTGAATTTGTTTTTAAGTTAAAAGTGGTGCATATTGTGGTTGTTTCAATACTTGTGTAAGCGTTGCACCTCTGTTGAGTAATTGACAAGAGAACTAGAATTTGTTTTGTAGACAAATTGGACTTGAATCCGTCTTAGCATAAAATTTGGAGCTATAACCAAAAATATCCTAATGTTGGGTTTCCCCTTATTCTTTTGTGTTAACCTGGGTTTCTCTCTCTTGTCTCTTTGTGGGTTTGGGAGGGTAGAATTCTAGTGTCGCTGTTGTTATTGTTCAAGTAATATTGCAATTCCACCAGTGTTTACAGTGCTTATACTTGTATTGGCAGATCAGTCCTGATGGTATAACCAATAGAGATGAGAAGGTTTTCAGATTTGCCCGTGAGAGGAACATTCCTCTTGTTATGCTCACTTCAGGTCCATGAACTTCTAGCTTTACATATATTGCCTGAGCAAAATTCCCGGCTTCTCTTTGCATTGTGTTTTTTTTTTTTGTCGAGGAAAGTCTAAGCTATGCTTCAGTATTTCAGGTGGTTATATGAAATCCAGTGCTAGAGTAATAGCAGATTCCATCGTGAACCTTACAAAGAAAGGGTTGATAAATACAGTGGGTTCTTCTGAAAAAGTTTGAACTGCTGCATAATGTTTTTGTCACACGAGCTTTGTGATACCTCTGAGATGATGTGTTAGTTGATCACTGTACAAAATGTTGGTTTAAGCTCTCATCAAGATCCCTTAAGATCTCATTTTGTGGGTAGGGGTGAGGCTACAACGATAATTCGAACTGTTCATCTCGTATTCCCACGCCTTGCAGACAAAGATCATTTATGCCGCAATCTAACTTGATCGGATATCGATAGGTTGTCAACCTTAACTTGCAGATTAGTCACGGCATTATCTCCAGGTCCTTGGTTTTCTTGTGAACAAATCATTGTTTGTTTTACCAAATGTAGGGTTTGAACTTAAATAGTCTCTTTTAAACTTAAAAGTGTATATTTTGTAAAACAAAATATGATTTGACGATTTTGTTCATGTATTTATCGATATCCAATCAAGTTAAATTTTTGTATAGATGATCTTGTCATAAGGTCTACAAGGCGAACAGTTCGAATTATTGTTGCATATTCACTTTGGGCTCCCAAAATGAAGTTTTGAGAAATTATGAGGGGAGCTTTATCAAAAGTAAATTGCAAACGTATATACAAATATCGGTATCGGTCTATTATGAGCATGAGCATGTATATAATAGTTGAGCAAATTGCAAACGTATATACAAATATCGGTATCAGTATATTATGAGCATGGGCATGTAGGCCAAGTGTTGACTTGGTGGATGAGCCACACATTTGGCAAATGATGGGAGTTCGAGTTGAGACTCGATTCCCCATCATTGTCTTTTAAATAGTTGCTGAATTGTGGTTAAACTTTTTATTGAAATGTTTCGTGGTATACAAGAAATAGGCTAAGTTGTCAACGTGGTACAAGCAAGAATGCAAGATTATACTTGCGTACCACCTTTGTCATTATATGATGTACCACATCTTCCGTAATTAAGGTTTTGATTGACAATTAGCTTAAAAGTTATTTTTTATTATTATTTTTTTATATTTTTAGTCAAAAAGTTAAAATTTGATTCAAAGTAGATTATTTGATAAATTAAATTTTAAGTTAGCATTTTTTAAGTTAGTTGCTTGGATAAAAAATTAAAATTTTTTTTTCAAATTGAACAATTTTGCCTTTATTATATTTGAAAATAACAATTATATGTAGTTAATAATGATGGTAAATAAGTTATGAATGAGAGATATTATTATTTTTTAAAAATAGTAAAATACGGGTATAATATTTTAAGAATTAGTATTTTAATTTAATTTTTAAATTTTTTTTTAACTTTCTTGTTTTTTTGCTAGAAAGCCAAAAGAATTTAGGTCGCTGAAGAAGGCCCAAGTGTTAATGGACTTTGCGCCGAGTGTTGTGAATGGGTGACATTAATTAATAAACAAAAGATAATTAGTTAATAAACAAAAAATTGATTTAAAAAAAAATACACTGGAAAAGCGTATTGGTGTTAGACAAATGGTCCTTGGGAGCGTTATTGTGCCAGTTGCCAAAGATGATGGATAAATCTCTAAGATTTGATTGTAGTGAGTTTATTGAAAAGCTGTTTGATCTGGACCCTTTATTTGCTTATTCTACTTTTTTAGACCTCGATTGTCAATTAATTTAAAAATTAAATTTTTTAAATTTTTTATGTTTTTAATTAAAATATTAAATTTGATTTAAAGTAAGTTGTTTAATAATTTAATTTTTAAATTATTTTTTTTAAGTTGGTTATTTGGATAAAAAATTAATTTTTTTGCTATTTGTTTAAAGTGGATAATTTTGTCTAATTATATATAATTGGTGATGGTAATAAATGAGTTAGGAATAAAAAGTATTATTGTATTTTAAGAATTCGTTTGTTTGTTCGGAAATAAATTAATGAATATATAATACTATCGGATGTAAAAGTAGATATGAAATAAATGTATATAATATTAGATATATTATACTTAGATATATGTATATATCATGTTTGTTTTTATGATAGATATACATAAACATGAATTTATAAAATATAAATAAAAACTAATTTTCCATATCTATCCTCAATCAAATCTTCAGACACTTGAAAAAGGGGCAATGGGCATTGAAACTGAAAAGGGGCAAATGGTCTTTTAACAGGTCCAAATATTTAATACGGCAACACCCCCTTGTTATAGTATTAGTAATTATTCGTGCTTCAAGACAGTTTGAACATAATTTAATTTTAAAATTAATTTAAATAATAAATATTTTTTTAATTATTAAGATAGATATTCAAAATAAACTAAAAGTAACGAAATAGATAATTTGTATATATAATTAAAAAATATATTTAAATAAAGATAAAAAAAATTAAATTTGAAATAAAAAAATATTAAATTTAAAATTAAAAATATAAAAAATTTAAATTATAAATAGAGAGAGATAATCTAAATTACAAATGAAGACAAGAAAAAGATATGACACTTATCAACAATAACATATTTATTGTAGATATCCACCAATATACATGATTTTTGGATTCTATATCCCAGATTTTTTTTGTCTAAACAAACAGTAGATATGTTGGGGTAATCAGATTTGTTCTCCAATTCAGCCGTTTTATACCACAAACAAATAGTTTAAAAAGTAACGGTGATTTGAATGAAATATTTTAAAATTTTATGTTTTAATTTAATTTTTAAATTTTTTTTGTTAAATAAATAATTTTAATTTTTTTTAGTCAAAAAATCAAAAATACGGCTGTCAAGTTTCAACTGTTAAACTTTTGATATCTCCCTCGGTACTGATTGACCATTAATTGTAAATTATAAGGGTTCGTTTGGCTAGTATCTTTGAGTAAGTTAAATTTTTAGGGCTTTTTTTTTAGTTTTTTTAGTTAACTTTGGCCTCGTATGCCTAACTTGGTTACAAGTAAGTTTGACTAAGTTGACTTTTTTATCTTTAGTGATTTTTTTTTATTATTTAATTAAATTTTTATATTTTGTAGATTTCTTTATTGAAATGAATTGAAAAAATAAAATTATTTGATTAAAATATAAATAAAATTTTAAAAATACAAAAATAAGCAAAAATAATAAATTAAAATGTCAAATCAATAAATTTATAAATAAAATAAATAGATAAATAAATAAACAAATAAACAAGATAGCGAGCCTTTGTCTTAATTTTTAGTCTGAGTTTTTAAAATAAATTTAACTAAAAGTAAAAACAAAAACCCTAAATAAATAGCCTCTCTTTGGGGTATTTTAAAGGTTATTTGTTTTGTAAAAAAATAGCTTTTAAATAATATTTTTTTGGCATCTGAAAAAGTTTACTATTTAAAAAAAAATACAATTCACATCTTAAATAATTTAATTTTTTTTAAAAAAATTATTATAATAATTCCAATAAAAAATTTAACTCTATTTCTTAAAAATAAAAAAGCGGTGTTGATTCAAATATTATAATTTAAAAATAAAATATAAGAATATATTAAATATTTTTAAAAAATATAAAAATAAAAAATAAAAGGTGCATGAAATAAATTCTTTTAGACAATTTAATTTATATATTAAAAAATATATTTAAAAAAAAAATCAAACTTATTAAACATTTGAAATTATGAATGATACTAGGTTGAGACAAGAGATATGACTTTTATCCCATCCTCGTATATGGGAGATTAGGATTGCAATGAGAATATTGCTCAACTTTGAAACAAAATTATACTAATAAAAATAAGATGATATGATATAAAAAAAGATAATATTAGTAAATAATTAAAATTAAAATATAAATATAAAAAATATAAGAGAAAAGTAAAATATAAGTAAAATTTAGTTTTATTATATTATTGTTAAAAATAAATTTTATGTATCTATTTATGTATAAAATATATTTATTTAATAATATAATTAGAGCAAAACAAGATAAAATAAAAGGATGGAGAAAAGCAAAAATGGCCCCTCCATTTTTTGAGACAAAAACAAAGAAAGTTTGTATGTAACTATTAGTGTTCGTTTGCAATATGATTTTAACATGATTTTTTAATTTTAAATTATTTTAAATTAAAAATTAAAATATTTATTTGGTTGAAGAATCAGTGATTTTTAAGTTACTAAAAAAGTTAAATAAATTAAATGTAAAATTTCAAGTCTACGTTTGTACGTAACAAAAGTCAAAAGCTAAAAAAATAAAAACAAAAAACAAAAAAAGTCAAAAAAATGTAAAATTAAAAATTATTATAAAAAAAAGCAAAAAAATCAAAAAACAAATGATTTAAAAACTTCAGATGAAAAATAAAATTTTTTAACTTTTAAAATTTTAAGTTAAAAATTAAAAAATTAATTTTAAATTAACTTAAAATCAATAATCAAACGAAATAATAAGACCAAGAAAACCAGCCTGCTATTCAAATTTATCCCATCCAATTTATTTTATTTTTTTATGAAAAATATTAATTATTATTGAATAGGCGATAAAATTGGTAAAAATTTGACTCCCTTGTTTTCAAAATTTATTTTGGCGGTTGGAAAACCAACTAATCCTGTTTCTCCTCACTGATCTCTGATGAGCTATATCGCCTATCGCCTATCAGTGACGGCTAATTGACCCCTCTCTCTCCTTGATTACTACAAACACTCGTTCTCCCCATCACTGTTTCTTGACAGCGACACTCCAAACACGACGACAACCTTCACTATTTCGAAGACGAAGCGCTTAACCGACGCGGGGTCTGCGTATCCTGCGCCGTTCGGTCGTTTCCCTCTGCAATGAGGAGGAGATCATCATCCGACTCCCTCCGTCTCTCGCTCCTCTTCGCCGCCTCCGCTTTCTCTTTCTTCCTTTTTCTCTATCTGGCTATGCTTCCTTCGCCCTCGCTCGCTGTCGTCGTAGAGGTTTCGGATCAGTCCGATGGTTCCAATGCCACCAAAACCACTAATGAATCTCGTTCTAGGCCGAGAGAGGACAGCTTCGCCGACATCATCAATCGTGCTCTCGAAAAGGAGTTCACCGAAAATGATCAGAACGAAGGTTCATGGATTACTTTATTTTCACCGAAGTTCTTCTTTTATTTTTCAATAAATGTGTTGGTTTAGGGGTTCTGCTGTCTCTGCTTGGTTGCTCATAAATTCCAATCCGATTGACCGTGGAAGTGCAATTTTAAATTATTGAATTATGCATCGTTTTTCGCGCCGGAAAAGAATTAGTTGAATTGCTGTAAATTAAGCTTCGTTTGCCAGCTACCTGGCAAAACCTTCAGAATCTTTGCCTACTGCTATTAATATTGAAATTTAACGTCCTGAATTTGTGATCTTTAAATTGAGAATTTATTCCACGGTTTTAGGTTTTTTTTTTTTTTGTACTGTGTGAATCTTTTGAAGAATGTTTTAAGGAATTTCTATTGCCTTGAGTAAAATTCTCTTATTGGTGCTTTGATCTTGTTTGGAAGGGATATAAAAATCTCTGGCAACAATGATGCAACTAATTTTTGGCATGGCTAAATTATCTG
>JAOTRH010000013.1:3694232-3706231 GCA_034768845.1 Heliamphora exappendiculata | reverse complement strand
AGATCATTGGGTCATCTCGGATCGTTGTTCTGCATTAAAGAAACTTGTACAAGTTTCTTGAAGGTATATTTAATCTTTATATATCTGTTCATGGATATGATTTTTCATGAAAAACGCATGCGCCGTTTTTTACGGTTACGGCGTCGGTTCTTATTTTTCCTTCCGCGTTCCAACAGGTGATCGATGGTTGTACGAGCTTTGGCTATGGGTTTTGTAGAAAAGGGAGAAGGAGAAGAAAAGAGATGGAGAGTAGATCTCGAGCCTATGCTTTAATATCAAACAATGTAGCATGTGGAGGGGATGAGAATAGTGAAAAGGTAGTGCAAAAGGGTTGAAACCCTAACACAAGTTCATAGCCATAAACTCAACTTTTCATTAATCAATAATGAATAATTCATCAATTGAACCTCTTATTTATAGACTTAAAACTCTAATTTAAAAGGAAACAGAATCTTAAACGAAAATGAAATAAAAATAAAAGCCTTAATTAAAGGATCAACTAGAATATTAAACTAAAGGAAACAAATTATAATACTAATTAAAAGATATTTTTTAAAATAAAACTAATTATTAAATAATTAAAATAAAATTGTAAATGATTTTTTATGTTCTGCATCACCCTACCACAATCCGGTTCCCATTCCATGACTGTAACAATCTGTGTTTGGTCTAACAATTTACATTTCCCCTCATTACCATACTGTCTTCTCTACGTAGGTTGAGACGGTGGCTCAGTTTGGTGTAATTTTTCTTCTTTTTGCTTTGGGGTTGGAGTTTTCCACTACGAAGGTCAGTTACCTAGTCATGATTTTATTTGAGAATATGCAAGTGTCAGTTTATTTTGAATTGTGAATCTTAGTTCACCCATTCGCTATTTTAGCTTCGAGTTGTTCGCACTGTTGCTGTTCTGGGAGGCTTGGTCCAAATTTTTCTATTCATGTGCTTATCTGGAATCATAGCCTCAGTAAGTTTTCTATTTTATTCGCTTTGTTTGTCTTTGTTGCTGCTGTAGTTTCTTTTACATTCGTTGGCTACCTCTTGGTAGCACATTAGATTTTTCATCAGAATATTTATTTGAGTAGAGAAACAAGTCTTGTAAGTTAACTAACACAAATTATATGGAATCAGAGTACTGATAGGATCATATGAAATATTAGCCAGTTGTGATTAATGGCGTTATTTTGAATTGTACTGGCTGCTTTAACTGTTATGCTAATTTTCTGGGCTCTTGCATTTCATGCCTTTTAAGCTGTTAATTGATGCACAGTTGGGTACTATCTCTGTGTAATGGTAATATCATATATCTTCCAATAATACTTCAATGGCAGTTGATGGATATGATAACAATGGTACCATATACTTTGATATGGCACCAGCAGCATGATGCCAAAACTAATTTTGGGAATAGCTATTTTCCATGGAGTTAGGTACAAGTGTTGGGTGCGAGCATATGTAAGTTTCTGAATTCATCTAATGACCATGTCAAGGATATGGGAAACGCAAAATATTCATATATATTTTTTTTTTTTTTCTTTTTTCGTAGTGTAGAATGGTGTTTACAAGGTATCATAGAATATCTTTTAAGCTATTAATT
This sequence comes from Heliamphora exappendiculata, assembly GCA_034768845.1. Classification (NCBI taxonomy): domain Eukaryota; kingdom Viridiplantae; phylum Streptophyta; class Magnoliopsida; order Ericales; family Sarraceniaceae; genus Heliamphora; species Heliamphora exappendiculata. The sequence continues at coordinate 3,704,637 of JAOTRH010000013.1, read as the reverse complement.
GATGTGCAGTTGTGTACTATCTCTGTGTAATGGTAATATCATATATCTTCCAATAATACTTCAATGGCAGTTGATGGATATGATAACAATGGTACCGTATACTTTGATATGGCACTAGCAGCCTGATGCGAAAACTAATTTTGGGAATAGCTGTTTTCCCTGGAGTTAGGTACAAGTGTCAGGTGTGAGCATATGTAAGTTCTGAATTCATCTAATGATCATGTTAAGGGTATGGGGAATGCAAAATATTCATATTTCTTAATATGTTTTCTTTTTTCGTAGTGTAGAATGGTGTTTACAAGGTATCATAGAGTATTTCGTGTTCTAATGTAGAACGGTGCTTACAAGATATTATAGAGTATTTCATGCATAATGTGAAAGTTTTATGCATATTTTTGGGGTAAATTTGTATTACAAAATACAATTTCTTCGGGAATATCCACCTAAAAATGGTGGACACATATCACCTACCTTTAAATAAGTACAAGTGTTTGATATGGTCACTTTATGTGTTTTGAAGAGTCAATGTAATATAGGAAGATGAGATGCTTTATTATGCTATAGGCTTTCTATTCTTTCTTAGTCTCAGCCTCTATCTTTCCATGTGTTATGTGGTAATGCATATATTGTGCAGAATCTTGGGGGAATTGATTTGATGATAACCTAGCAAGTTCTGCATTTACTTTATTGAAGTATGTCGTTTGAGCTTTCTGATCCTCAATGCTGCAGTTCTGAATCATCTGATGTTAGCAACTGGATGCTATTTGCAGTTATGTGGTGGTAAACCGTCAGAGGGGGTATTTGTTGGTGCATTTCTCTCGATGTCCTCAACAGCAGTGGTATATCTTTATCAGTATCTGTCACAGCGTGACATCCACTTCTATTTCTGTATAATTTATTGTAAAATGCTCACGGCTGATACTTCTTATTTGGGATATAGGTGTTGAAGTTTTTGATGGAGAAAAATATTACCAATTCCCTTCATGGACAAGTTACCATTGGAACCCTTATTTTACAAGTATGGGTTTTATTCATTTCCTTTCTGTAAACATCGTATATCTTATCCTTCACCATAAGAACATCATTGAAGAGGTTAAAGCTCAGGATAATTCACTCAGATTCCAGCAGAGCTACTGCGTGTTGATTAGTGTTTGTTTCGAAGTGCTCTTTCCTGTCTTACCAGTTTTAAAACTACAGGGCAGAACCATGGTTTAATTTACTTATAAATATGTAGGTGGTCAGGGTCTGAATTTTTATTTTCCTAGCAGGATTGTGCCGTGGATTTGCTGTTTGCCTTGCTTCCTGTTCTGGGTGGAACCCCGGGTGTTCTACAAGGAGTAATCTCGATGACAAAATTGTAAGTTGATAGCTTGTGAAATCTCCTAGTTTGTGAACCCTTATATTTCATTGTTCTTGAGTTCCTACTTTTTGTGCAACCAATTCATGTGAAATGTTATATATTCATATTGAGGAAGAACAATATTGACATTCTGATAAATCAGTTTGTCATCACATATGGTGTTCCACTAAAGGGCACATGAGGATTCCATTAGAAGAGACTTAAGCATTAGTAATGAACTAATCTGTTTTTAGATGCAAGTCCTCAAAGCCCTCGGCATTAAGTTCTCCCATTTCTCCTTTGCAAAGGCTTTTTAAATTTTTTTTCAAAAAAAAAACAGTTTTGCAATTCTGACGGCTTCACCTTTATTTTCATTGTTAATGTATGAGTCATTTGAGAAAGATACAAAGAATGTGACCATCAACCAAAGGTGGGAGAGAAGTGTAGAGGGTCCCTACTTTGATAGTGCAAGGAGGTGATACGGAGTAAGGACCGAAGACATTGGAGTGGTCCTTATGTTCTAAACTTTGACCTAGGAGTCCATGAATATGGGAGCAGAGAAAAAAGATGCCAAGAATCAAGCAGTCAATGGAAGTGAATACAATTATCCTTGATCAGGTAAAGATTCTTAAAGACAAAGATATCTCATCTGCAATCAGATTAGCTAATGCGAAATTGAAGTCAAATCGGACTTAATGCACTAGCTGACCACTTTTTGCTCAAATCACCAATTGTATACTCAAAGCACTGGCTAAGATGCATCATTAACGTGAATAAGCTTCATTGGACCCTAAAGTTGCAAGCTCAATAGTGTTATTGGAGCACCCCGTCTCTTTTGCTAAGGCGAATCGGTTAAATATGTACTATTGTGGTTGCAAAATAAATGATTAGGATTTCCAAGCAACACCAACTGTGCATGACCTTGTGGTTGTTTGCAGGTATGTCCCTATTGGACATAACCCCTGTCTGGACTTTTGGAATTTATCTTCATTGACTTAGAGATGAGATTGTGCTTGGTCTTATTGATTTCTGTATTATACCTGATTGGAATTGGAGTTTTGCCATCACTTAGCTATCAAGTGTGAATTGTACAACGAGGTGAACACTTGCGAAGGATATTAGTTGGATTATAGTTGTCAAATCAAGAAATGTATCGTGAGTTGAAATCATTTTTTCTTATGATAGACAAGTGGAAAGGGGACATCATGATTTGAACCCTGATCGTAAGCGTGGATATGAAGGCTTGTGAATTGAAATATGAATTTTGCTAATCATTAATTGATTCGAATCGAGAATCATGAGATTTGTCATAAACTATAAAATGATATTAGTCAATTTGTATAAACCAAATCAAACTAAACTAAGTATTTGTCCCAATTAATTGGGATTGGCTACATGAATCTTTTGACGCCGTTCTGCTTTGTTAAGGTCCATATTTTTAGTTAGTTTCAATAAGTTCGTATATTTTCTTAATGCAGCATTTTATGTCAATTTAGGTGCTCTTCTCCTAGTATTTTCATTACCCATAAACTTTTTGTTTTTCTTTACTACTGTATTAACTAGTCTACATGTATCATATATCACAAGACTTGTGACATTCAGAAACCCGTGTTCTTTGGAAGAAGCTTGTATGTGTGCCCAAACCACTTAATCTATTTTCTCTGAACTTGTCCTCAATTAGTGCGACACCTACCATTCTACGAATTTTTTCATTCCTAATTTTATGTTTTCTAGTCATCATACCGCACATCTACTTTAACATTCTTATTTCAACAACACTTATTTATGTGATCTTTCTAAGCCGCCCAGCATTCTGTCTAATATAGAATTGCTGGTTTAATAGCTGTTTTATAAAAATTTTCTTTTTATCTTGTAAGTATCTGTCGATCACATAGAATACCAAAAGCACCCATTCACTTGAGCCAATCAACTTTGATTCTATGGGTTACACATTTACAATCTCTCCATCTTTATTAAAAATTGAATTTAGATAATAAAAATATTTACTTTTAGGTATCTCTTGGTCTGTATATTTACTTTTTTACTATTAATACTTCTATTACTGTTAAAATTATATTTTATATATTCAGTTTTATTCTTACTTACTCGAAATTTCTTTTGACTCCAAAATATCTCTCCACATTTCTAACTTTGTATTAACTCCATTCCTAGTCTCATCTACTAAGACCATATTATCAGCGAACAACACACTATGGAACATCACTCCAAATATGTCTAGTCAATTCATCCATAACTAAGGTAAAGAAATAAAGATTTAAAGCCAATTCTTGGTATAGTCCTATTGTAATAAGGAATTCACTTGTTTCTCCTACAAATAATCTAATTGTAGTGGCAATTTCATCATATATGTCTCATATCACATCAATGTACATTTTGGTCACTCTCTTTCTCTCCAACCCTACCATATGATGTCTCTAGGCATCCTAATATAAGTTTTTTCTAAGTCTATAAAAACTATATGAAGATCTCTCTTCTTCTCTTCTTTTCTCAATATTTTTCTCTTTTTTTCTGTATACTTCTCTATTAGTCAATTTATATAGATGAAAGAAAATAAAATAAATTGAGTTGGACACATATTAGATAATAATTTTTACACAAGGATGTGATTACCACCTTAATTAAAAAGGCATTTGTGTTCAACACGAGAGATGCGGAATCTTATCTCACCAATCATATGACTCTTTAAAAATCTTTGTATAGTAGGTAGGGCAAATTCGACATATCTTTAGTTCCTATAAACTAGTCAATTTCAAATATGAAAAAGTGTTAACAACCTGTTGAGTCTAACTTGATTCTAATAAATTTTTTAATCATTGAATGATCAACAAATTATGCATGAGTATTAGTTATTTGTACATTAAAGACACTAAGAAATTGTATTCCACCATTTTCACTAAAGAAAAAGGTCAAAAGTTCGAAACTATCGTACTCTTGCATGAATCATAAATAGCAAATTGGTTTATGAATTGAACCATGAATCGTAAAATTTATCACTGATTCTACCCAAAATTGATTCGCTCGTGGTTAGTATCAATATGGATGCTCTAAATACACACGCCATATTGCTGAGTAGACACATACTAAATACACCCACCTTGATTCCCTAAATATCCCCATTCATAACCTCCCAAACCCTAACTCTACCCACCCATCACCACCAACTCCGGTAGCCCCACTATATCCTCCACCCCCCTTCTCTTGTCCCACTCGTCTCTCTTCTCCCTCACTCTCTCTTCTCTGTCTCCCTCATCTCCTCTCCTCCCTCAGTTTTTCTTTTCCACTACTCCCTCGTCTTTGTCTCCCTATGTCTCTCTTCTGCCGCACCCCTTCCTCATTCATTCGGCGACTTTGTGCCAAACTAATGATTGGTGTTTGGTGCTCTAGTGCCGTTTGGTTCCCATTTGTTTGGCCATGTTAGTCCGTATGACTGGTGTTCAACGTCTTAGTGCCGTTCAATTTCGATTAGTTCAGCCATGGTAGTTCAAACAAAATCCACCCGTTCAGCACTGGTAATCTGAAAGGTCTAGCATGGAGAAGAGAAGGACATGGCTAGCTAGGGTTTTGAGGGGGAGGGAGTGGTGGGCTGTAAATTTGCATTGAGTATTTGATTTGATGCATGTATTAACTAAAAATATTAGATTGTTAACCACCAATTCAACTAAAAGTTCAATCTATTAGAGATAGGTAACTTTATTATTTATATTTGTATTCTCGACACTCTCTCTCACGTCTGGTATGAATCTCCCCTATAAGCGGGTCAAACATGTGCAAGTATTTTGATTGTCAGATAGGCGGTGAGGTTTGAATACATGACTTATTGTCTATTTTGATACCCTATTAGATTGTTAATTAGCAACTCATCTAAAAGTGTGAGCTATTATAGAAGCAGTAACTTTTCTTATATTTGTAATGTCAACAGATTTATATGTACGTTGACATCTCTCTCAAGTGATAAGTCAAAACCTCTATTTTTGAATTATTTTACGCATTTTGCTTTAAGATTCTAGTATATCACACATCTTACTTCATGTAGGCTTGTGCTTTATTTTGCATTTTGCTTAGGCTCTAGGAGACCTTGGTGCCTTTGTGCACCTCAAGCCTTTAACCACTATGAGCTCAATATACTGCATTTCGGTTACCACGATGAAATATTAGGTGCAAGCTCTTTCACAAAGTTTTTTATGGTTTGAGGTAGTTATGATGACTTCTCACAATTTTTCTTGAGCCATTATTAGTTATATACATTGCAGATGCCAGCCAAACATTCCACTAGAGTTTTTTTATATTATTATTTAAAAAAGAGCATATTGATCTGGCCATCTTGATGTCATGATAAGGCCAAACCAATGGTTTTTGAGACATCTAAATTGCCGCACGAAGGGATGCAACTTTAAATATAAAAACCGTGTTGATTTCTAATAAAACTTATAGGAAACATGAAGTTTCTGTTTATGTAGGCAAAACAAATTACATATAAGGAAAGTACATTGTAGAAAATTTTGTGAAGTTAAGAGGAGGTGATTAACAAATATAGCTTTGTCATTTTACATAATACATTTTCGTTGGTGTATATGCAACTGGGAAATTATATGTTTATCTCATTAAAAAATTTCAACTTAAAGCAAGATGAATTATTACATCACCTGATGCTTCCATTTGAAGTTTATGCATGTAAATAGAGAAAGGGCAGCCTAGTAGGCTCCTGCACTGTGGAGTCTAGAAATGGTAGAACATAGTTATGAATACCGTACTGTACGGGTTGGTACAAACCATTTTGGAGCAAAATCACTATGCTAATTACTTAATTTTGTACCATTCAAAATATCGGCCTGTAGCGGTCTATATCGGCCATACTGGACAATACCCAACCCGTATCGGCTAATACCGAACAATACAGAGTATGTACCGGTCCATATTTTTTTTATAAAAAGGTATTTTGTACTTATTTTTATTGTTTCTTCTTTTGATTATTTGTTTTATATTCTACTTCAAGATTCATATATAACATAAAGGGAGAGTTCTAAAATTTGTCAATGTTTATTTATTATAAAAATAATATCGCTATTAAGGTAGCTATCTTATTGTAAATAATAAAATTAAAAATTAATTAGAATATTATATTTGATAAGTGTTTCTATTAAATTTAATAATATATTGTTGAATAGTATCTTAAAACAAGAGGTATGTAATATTTTATAGCGATAAGCCTGAAACGGTACATGATATTTTACTTGTACCGGTGCGTATTGTACCAGTAAGAAAATTGATGCTCTATTCAGAACATTGTGGTAGAAGTAGAATATGCGTAGCCCTATTTCTGCATATGGAGAGCCTGTTTCCATTTATGCATGTAAGTGGATGTAATGAAAATTGCAGAAAGAGAATTGTGTTTGAACGCACTTGTCTTGGTGTAAGTTATAGGGTAGTTATTGTTGTCATTTAGCATACCTGATTATCAAACTACCTTTGTGTTACAAAATACCAGTTCTTCTATTAATCAGGTTGGTGGTGTTGATTACATTTTTGGCTGTTTTGTCAATATTATCCCATACTTGCGTACCATGGTTCCTTAAACTGATGATAAGCCTATCATTACAGGTATGCATATTCTTTACTCAAAAGATCAACTCTCTCTCTCTCTCTCTCTCTATGCACGCGCGCGCGTGTTTGTTTGATGCATGTGTGCATCCACGATCATGCTTATTGACAGTCTTACTTTTCCAGACGAATGAACTTTATCAATTGGCGTCGGTTGCTTTCTGCCTACTTGTAGCTTGGGTTAGTTTTCTTTCTGATATCTCTCTGGATCTTTGCATTCATATTGACATGCTCACATTTCATCTCAACTTATGCACAATGTCACAGAGAAATGCTTTTTCTTGGATTTTTTAGTTTTCATTTTGGTCTTTATTTTATTTTTTTCTTCTGTAGGTAAAAAGTGGTTAGACCACAGTTCGGTTCACATCATAGGTGCATTAGTAATTTGTGTAATGATGCTGCTGATCCAGTGGTCTAGAGGAAGCATTAATAGTTAATGTGTCTGGTCACTACAAAATATTCGTACCTTTGTAAGCAAAGGACTGTAAAATTGTCATTGGCCAATGTTGATTCACTGTTTATTTGGTTATTGGTTATATCAGTGTTTCTGTGTTTTTTGGTACTTTATGGGGAATAAATTGAGCAACTTCTATTATCCGCTTTTAAATTCTGTCTATATCAGCAGCACTATAATTATTTGGGTGATTTCAGTGTAGTGATAAGCTGGGTCTGAGTTTAGAACTGGGTTCGTTTGCTGCTGGAGTGATGATATCAACCACTGATCTTGCTCAGCATACTCTTGAACAAGTAAGGCACCTTTTTATGGCTTGCACCTAAGCTTATTTTGTCGCCAGACTACATACAGACGTGTTTTTTTGTGTGTGTGTCTTAATTATGTATTCCTCTTAAGAGATGGGGAGTTCAGACCTTGTCAAGTGCAAGGTGTGGGAGTGTGGGTGCATATGTATTTGTTGGTCAAATTTTTTTTATATATTTCTCTTTCTGGCTTGAAATATTTCTCTGCCTATATTTTTTTTTGTTGGAAACATTTACACGTGTGGAAAATGCTACTAGCTATGGTACCAAAGTCAACCTTTGGCATTGTTTGCGGAAGTGGCTATCTTTGGATCCTAACCAGTAGCCTGAGCATTTACTATCACATGATGCAATTGCCTTCGATATCAAATGTATGTGAACACAAACGGTGTAAAAGCATGCATAAATCAAATGGTTGGTCCATATAGAAACTTCAGACATTGGTATTGAAGTGAATGTAGAGATGAGCTGTGCATGAATCGTTATAGCATGTAGGAGAAGATTGAGTACAAGGGACATGGTAAAATAGATTACTCAGCCATCAGCAATGTGTTACAGTAGTGGTTGGCATGTAAAGTTGTACCCTGTATACACGTGTCCATACACACTACATGGCACCGCCACATCATCTCCACCCATGAATCAATGAAGATTGTACACATAAGTTCTCCTAAGGATCAAGCCTAAGTAGTTGAGTGTACTAAGAGACACTGATGCTACTCTACTTATCTGGGTTAAACTATTGGCAATTTTATGTGTTGAGTTCAGTTTTCTGTTGAAGTTGTTAGAGCGACTTGTTGACTGTAAAGCAGTTGCCTTGTTGTTGCTGCTACTACTCTCTCTCCCTATATATATATATAATAAACTAACCCATATTTTTCAAAAATGTCCTATGTAGCTAAAATGTTCATGTGTCGCTCTCTCTCTTTTTACGTATAAACCTATATATTTTTATAAACATCTATATAATAAAATAGCTCATACTTCTTCGAAAATATCCTATGTAGAGACTTTGTACCAACATTATACGAAGTATTCATTTATACCATATCCGAACAATGCGGGATTGAATACTCTAACATCCTCCCCTTCCAATCACTTTTTTGAGGTTTGTCACGCTTGTAACCTCTCTTTTTGGGGGGGGGGGCTGTGTTTATCATCATGTAATCTTTTTCTTTTTTTGGGGGGGGTTTATCATCATGTAATCTTTTTCTTGGGTTTGTCATTATGGGGTGTGTGTTTTCTTTTTCCTTTACATTTTGAAGTGGGTGGAATGATCTCCACTTTGATACCATGTAAAAGCTTTGTAAGCTTTTACGTTAAATACGAAGTTTTTACATCATGCATGGAAAAAAAAAGTTTGACATGATTAAAATGTCTCGTTTGCCAAACTCTCTCTCTCTCTCTCTCTCTCTCCAAACAAATCCACGCACACATTTATCAGTATTTTTATAATAAGATAGCTCATATTTTTTAAAAATCTCTTACTTGGCTAAAATATTTTATATGGCTAAAATGTCACATGTATCACGCTGGTCCTCTCTACAAAAAATCCACATATATCTATAACATTTGCATGACAAGATAGCTCATACTTTTCAAAAATATCCTACATGGCTAAAAATTGTAGGCCTTTTTTTTGTCAAAAAAATCCTATTTCAAGTCTCTTTTTAAGGTGAACTCATTAATTATCTGTCTTCCTCTCTTTTCTTTTTTTTTTCTACACCATTGTTGTACCACCATCACTATGTTCCCATCGTCAGTTTACGTTCGATTGGGTCTACAGGCACGGGCAAATTCATCAGTTTATATATGAAATGAAACACCTAAATGCTATTTCTCATCCCCCATACATATGTACACCAGTATGTTTATGCAAGGAGCAATTATGTTCCTCTTAGGCTAGAGTACTCCCATCTGCGCATGTATTGTGATAGTTTTATTAGGTTGTCCATTCTATAATCCCTGACCGAAGTTTCGTTGGTTGCGCAGGTTGAACCCATTTGTAATTTCTTTGCTGCCCTTTTTCTTGCGAGCATTGGGATGCTGATCCATGTTCATTTCCTCTGGAACCACGTGGATATCTTACTAGCATCAGTTATATTGGTGGTCATTGTGAAAACAATTGTTATTACTGTTGTTGTGAAGGGGTTTGGCTACAACAACAAGACTTCACTTCTCGTAAAATCTTAGTGCTTTATTTTTGCTTATTATATTTAATTTCCAAATTTATGTTTAGATAGAATTCTCGGGTGCACCAAATTTCAGTGGATCGACTTTATCAGAAAGCCAACCTCAGTACATCGACAGTAAAAGTTCTCGTGCGTACATTCTTTTTAAAAGAAGTGTTCCCATCGCGTTGTTTAAGTTCTCGAACGTTCCAATGATAACATTCCGATCTAATAACATACTTCAGCTTGTTATGTTAATAATGTATGACGTACCTTGATTCCATTAAGCCAAGTTCTAAACATCATATTCTCTACTATTTGTACCAAGCCGATTTCACACACAGAATGGATTATTTCTTTATCATGCTCCCTAGGATCGCAACGCTTATCTTTGCGATGCTTGCATGGTTTGCTATCCCAAAATAATGTGAGGGATTTCTACAAGTAACGTGAGCCGATTTCAACTCCTCAAAAGTTCAAAAGGTTGGCATCGCGTGCAAGAGTCCTATGTTGCAAAACC
>JAOTRH010000013.1:3659949-3686673 GCA_034768845.1 Heliamphora exappendiculata | reverse complement strand
GGGGGGATTTTAGGAGTTCCTATTAAAGTGTTTGTTGTAGAGCACCAAATAAGCATTTTCTCTAGATACATGGGAATTATATGGCACTAATAGGAACAAAATGGGAACTTCAAGTTCTTTGGATTTGTGGACAGATGCTTGTAGGGTAAATTTGGAAGGGACAGAGTGGGAAATCAAAATGTAAAAGAAATTCTGTGTGTGTGTGTGTGTGTGTTGAGTTTGGAAGGAAAATAAGAGGAAAATGAATAGATATTTGTTAAAGAATTTATTTTTGGTGTTCAATTGTACATATAAAACATTATGTATTTAAAATCTTATTTCTTCCTTTGTCATATTCAAAATTCAAAAACAACCATAATACTTCATAGAATTCATAGGTCCGGTATGAGAGTAGTGTTTGGCATTGTTGAAAATAGCGACTTATAGATTGTAGTTTGTAGCAGAAGTTGTAAGTGTTTGATAGAGATTGTAGTTTATAGCTGAAATAGAAAAAAAATAGTTATAGCTTGTAGCAGAAGTTGTGGGTATTTAAAAAAAAATAGTTTATAGTTAAAATTAGTAGTAAAAAGTTACAAGTTACTAGCAATAGTTTTGCCAAATATTTTGAGTGGCTTATATCCATAAGTACTCTCTCAATTATTTTTCATTTGCATTTGTGTTGATTAATGGTCAATGCAGAAATATAGTTTACCCTTTACTATTTGGAAGCAGCTTTTTTATGATAGTCATTAAGGCCATGTTTGTACTAAGGAATTAGAAGTTCAGATTGAATTGTTAGTTGAAAACAGATTTGTTTTCCATGTTTGTATTGTGGTACTAAAAATCCAAATTGAATTATTAATCTCTCATTTTCCTTTATATGGGCCAGGAAGGGTAAAAATCAATGGGAGGAAAAGGGGGGAGGGATAGTGAAGGGATAATTAGTGAGGGTCCTCAATTATTTATTCCCCAAAGCATGCATGCCCTAAGAATATACTAACTTTCTCTTTGTAGTTATTAGAGCTTGTTTGTTTGTTTGTTTAGATATAAAATAGAAAGATAGAGAAGAGTAAAAGATATATAATAATGTCATTTGATATACATATCCACAAAATTAGGGATGCTAAGGAAGTTTCTAAGATGCCCAGTCCTTGGATTGGATTTTCCCATGCTCAAACAAAGGAAATGGATTTGAGTTTCTTCTGATCAAATGCGAGGAAGTTGCATTCATTTTTTACTTGATTAAAGCATAGTTCAATTTCCATTAGTTTCATAGGCATTTAATTTCTTTTAGTTTTTTCAATTAATAAATCCAAAATCAAACATTATTCACAAATCATGGAAACCTAATCACACTCCGTGGGAATTCACCATAAGATTTTAGTATCCACACGCGGCTAATTATTTTTAAAAAAAAAATAAATGCAAATAGGGGTCACTTGGTATGCTACATGTTTCCCTACTCATTAAATATTTTATCCTCCTATTGTTAGAAAACACCAACACAAAAGTAATTGTCCTCATTTCATAAACCAATCACATTCGAGAGATGGGTCATGTGACAAATACTTATTTGAAATAAAAATTGCTCTATTTTTTGACAATATCTGATTCATTCTTGAGCAAAGCATTATTCGGGACCTTAGTTTTTAGAATAATTATTGGGTAGTTTCAAAGTATTATTCAGTATTGGTTAGGTGCTGCTCATCTCTAAATGATGGAGCAAAAATCATTCCGAGTGAAACAATATTGATTCACTTTTAATGTGTAGGTGAAAAATAAATAATGACTCACTTAGTGTATATTAGATATTTCTTTTTGTTAAAAATATTACATGTGCAATGATAAGCGATACTCCTTGACTACTTAACAATTTTGTCAAATTGAGTTAGCGAATTATTTGCATACCTCTAAATATTGATTACAAATTCGGAAACACTATCTTACTATGAGTGTGCGAACAATTTGCTAACTCGCTATAATCTATTAATCCACACAACCCACCCGTTTTATGTGGGTCGAGTTGGGTGGATTAAAATGAGTTGTTTGAGAGTTATATTTTTTAGAATTTTAGCTAAAATTAAAAAAAATAAATTTTAACGCGTAAAGTTCATAAATAAAAATTTTAATGTGCCAGTTTTAATTGCGTGATTTCTCTCAAAAATACCCTACAAATAGATAAATTTATCTATTTTGCATAACAAACAGAAAAATTTATCTGTCTGTCTGTTTATTTATACATAACAGATAAATTTATCTGTCTGCATATCAACACAGATAATACAAATAGATAAATTTATTTATATTTTTTATACGTGCATTCAATAAGACAGATAAATTTATCAGTATTCTTTACACGTACTTTCAATAAAAGACAGATAAATTTATCTGTATTTTTTATACATATTTTAAAAAGATATAAATAAATTTATCTGTATTTTTTATACATGCTTTCAATAAGACAGATAAACTTATTTGTATTATTTATACGTGCTTTCAATAAATTTATCTATATTCTTTATACGCGCTTTCAATAAAAAACAGATAAATTTATGAAAAATTGGTGAACAATTCAATTTATAAGCCGTTTACTATTTTTCATCCAGTATAAGATTTTTTAACGAGTAAAGTCCATCCTCATAAAAGTTTAACGCGTAAGGTTCTTTTGGAATAAAAATTCTTTAGAACAGATAAATTTATTTGTGTATCTTTAAAACATGTATAAAGAACACAGATAAATTTATCTATTTTTTTATTAAAAATACGTATAAAGAACACATATAAATTTATCTGTTTTATTAGAAGTATGTATAAAGAATACAGATAAATTTATCTGTTTGCATTATTTCTATTGAATAATACATAATGAATCAATTAGAGTTTTTATAATTTTAATTGCTTGTCTTATACATTAGAAATATCTTTATAGATAAGTGTGTGTTCTAAATGTTGTTGTTTGTAAAAATTATTATTAATAATTTATATATTGTAATTTATAATAAAAGTTTTAAGTATTTAACAAAAAAATATAATTTGTAGTTAAAATAAAAAAAATTATAATATGTAACAGAAGTTATGAGTGTTTAAAAAAATTTATAAATTATAATTAAAATTAATAGTAAAAAACTAAAAACTACTAGAAATAGCATTTTTAAACACTCTTTAATTTTAGCTTTTTAGCTTTTAAGTTTGGATTGACAAACCCGGTTTATTTTTTATTTTATTTTATTGCTAAAAATAGGAAAGGAAAATGTTTGTTTGCAATGTTTAGAAAAATGACTTTCAAATAATTCATTTTTTTTTTAAAAAAAGCAATAAATATATATCTTATTATCAACTGATAATAGAATTTTAATTTCAGAGCAATTTTTTTACAGTTTTAATCCCATGCGATAAGTGATATATTTATTAATTCATAAAATTAAAATATTAATTAAATAAAAATATATCACTTCTCATTCTCAATAGTTATAATAGTTTAATAAATATATCACTTAGATTTTTTTGCTTGTCCAAAACGAAAAAAATTAACTTTTAAATATGAAAAAATTATATATAATATAATTATTTCAAATTTAATATAAATAAATATCTTAAAATAAAAGTTATGGGACTGAATCTTTTATAAGGTCTAAATAAATAACGAATCTTTAAATTTTTCTAAATTATTTGAAATAATTTTTAATAGTAACTTTTTATATATTTTTAAATTAAAATATCTTATATACCCTTATTTTTTGTTTTGAAGCAAAGATTTTTTAAATTTAACCCAAACAGAGCTATGAGTTTTGATCTTTTAAAAGGATGAAATTTCTCTCACTTATGCGCTCAAAAGTCGCGTTTGGAGGAATAAGAGGCACAGTTCTGTGAGTCATGTTTGTTTTTTACACCAAACAATTACAATAGCTTATTCCATGGCTTATAATCCAATAAGTTGGTGACCCCAAACATGGTGCTAACCCTTTATTCGGCCATTATTCGAGGGTAAATTGGATGGTCCAGATCTTGGACTCGGCAGGTACAGTGGGAAGTTCTCTGGACCAGATCCCAACCTTCTTTCATCATCCATGGATCTCACCTGCTGGATAAAAATAATTGGTGCAAGTATGTCACCACTTTTCATCTAATTCATATCCAAATACGAATAAAAAATTCACCTGTGACATGTTTGGATCCGTAGCCAAGCTTTGAATTAAATTAGATTAAAAAATATATAAAGTTCACAAATTAAATTTTATCTCATAAAATTTGTATAATTGAGACTAATAATTGAAAAATTAGTAATACTTTATTTATAATATTAATAATATTAACCTCCCAATTGGTATTACTATTTACTAATAATAACCCACGCTATGCATGGAAATATTTTTAAATTTTTTCTAAATTATAGTATTTATTTTTATATTTAATAGTAAATAACACAAATTTTAAAAATAATAGATGTGTACTATTTTATATAATTACGAAGTTCTTCAAAATATTCAAACGAATATAAAAATACGATTGTATATTTAAAAAATATAATTTCATATAAGTTTCAAATTCAAGTGGCCAATTATTTTAAAACATTTTTTCAATTTAGGAGGAGCTAAATGGCAAAATATATTATTCATTTAAAGCCAAATAATTTGTGAAATATATTTTTTTCTCATTTTTTTAAATTTTATTTATGTCCTAGATTTTTTTTAATAAGTATATTTTTAATAATATCTTTTAGTGGTGATCCCATGTGAGATTTTAATAATAAAATAATAATAGATGAAAATATAGGAGGGGTTATTTGTTAACTTTTCAATAATATCATTAACTCTAGTTATTTATTAATTTTTTATTGTGTTTAAAATTATAGAGGGGTTATTTTTTTCAAAATATGGATAGATTTTTTTAAATATTTTTTAAGATATTCTACTCTTAACATAATTTTTTAAAATAACGTAACATAAACTTGATTTTCTTTTAACAAAAATCTTTTAGAAAATTTTTTTCTAAGTAAAGCTTTTAAAGATACATTCTACAAATTCTCTTTTTAAAAAAATTCCTAATCCTTTTAAGTTTTGATAATTTTAATGTATTAGACAAATTTTAAAAATTTGTCAAAATTTAGAAATAAAAATGAAAAAAATATAGCAATCTTTTTTGAAACCTTGATTAAAAAAATATAGTTTACCCATTTTTTTAAATATCTTAACATGAATTTAATTTTCTTTTAGAAAAATCTTTTTGGAAAATCTTTTCTTAAGGAAATTTTTTTAAAGATGTCTCCTACAAAATCTTTATTAAATAAATTTCCTAAAAAATCTCATTTTAAATTTTGAATATCAAATTTGATAATTCTTTTTTTTTTTTGTAGATAACCAGTCAAATATTTTAAAAAATATTTTTAATTCAAAATTTTAAAAAAATTTGATTGGAGGTTTGGAGCTCTCAGTGATGCTCCAGACTGGGAGCACCAAACGAAAACTGCTTTTTCGTTAATATATATATAGATAGAAGTGCGGCATAGCCATTTTTATTTTTATTGAATTAGCATTTAAAAAATAAAATAAATAAAACATTAATTGCGTCTTCAGTTCCATGAAATATATTTATTGTATTATATATTTGATGACAAAGTAATGCACATAATCCAAAAATTAAATACATTCTAAAATTATGAAACGAATATATTTTTTTCTCTCTTTAAATAAAATAAAAATGGGAACATATTTATTTAAAAACTAATTCAAATTTATATATTAAGATTTGGAAAGTAATTTAAAAAATTTGAATATTAAAATTTGCTAATATTGGTAAATAATCAATCAAATATTTTATAAATAATTTTTACTTTAAAATTCTAAAACATCAAGATTTGAGTTTTAAAACTTCTAGAATGCTCCTCATAAAAATTCTATTTTCATTAATATATATATTAGTACTAGACTCTATATTATCTTTCTTTATTATTTAACAGTAATAATTAATTCTACAACTCTTATTCTATTTTTATCACATTCTAATCAAACATAAATTAAATTTCTTACTGTACACATAATTTATTTTATAAATTTATTAAAAGAAATATATATGTGTTCTACAATATTTTATCCAGCATACCAAAATAAGTCCTTAGAATATCATCACTAGTGCCTCCTCACAAATATTATCTACCTTATAATATCTTTTGTTACGTTATTAAATAAGAATATTATATAATAATGTAATATAATATTTAGAAATTACTAAATAATTACTTTTAAATATTGTCGAGTTGCTAAATAATTTTACAACATTTTAGGTCCCATATATTAATTTAGCGCTTACATTTACCACTTTTGTTTTTAATTTTAAGATTTTAGTAAATTATAAATAAAAATATTTTTACATTTATTTTATTTTCTTAAAACTATAAATAATTTTTAAGATTTATAAAATTATTGAAACTAAAATAAAATGTGTTATTATGCTTATTTTGTAAACTTCTCATTTCCTCACACCGACAGCCATGCACTTTCACGCATTATTTCTCCTATCGATAAATCTTCACTTACTGTTGATAAGCAGTTAACGTTGTTGTCGTCGTTACTTTCTATCACTATTTATCCTCATCAACTACTGTTTCTATTTCATCTTATGAGTAAATATTTAATATTTTAAAAATAAATTTAGGTGATGCTCTAATTTCATATTTATTAGTATATTTAATAGAATTTATTATTTTATTATTATTTTATTTATAATGTAAAAATATATTATTCAGTAATTTGGATAGAATATTTCTTCAAGAGCGTTGAATAATTATTTTACCCCATAGCTTTCACTTTTATTTGCAACTTTTGCCAAAAAAAATATGTATTTAACAAAGGTATGCTCACTGAATAATAAATAATAAAATAATAAAAATACATTTTTTAATATTAACATATTTTTAAATAAAAAAATTATTATTTATATACTTTTTACTTATTATTCACTATCCATAACCAGTGGTTAGCATAATAATTTAACAAATGTATACATTATTTTTATTTTTTTAAAAAAATAAAGGAAAATAATTTTTATTTATTGTAAAAAAAAAAAAAGAAGGGTAAACCTCGCAAAACGGAGGCATACGCGTAGTTTCATCGCCATCGTACATATAGGCAAAAGACAGTAATAAATCCGTCAGATAGATCTCCGCCAGATTTGATGACCCTCTTTAAATTTGCTTCCATCATCACTGTAACTTTGTTTCTCTCTCTAGAAGTACCCTGCTGGTGGCTGGCTGGCTGGCTGGCTGGCTGCTAGTTCAACAGTGCCACTCTTGCTTCTTTCTCACAACCTAACATTGCCTTAACCCCTTTTGTTGTCATGTTCAGGAACAAAAGTATGTTCTTTTCTTACCTTTTTTACTCTTCTTTCTCATCACATTAGCTCCTTCGCTTTAAATAGCTAACAAAGTTTTTAAACTTTTTTCTCTCTCTCTCTCTCTCTCTCTCTCTCTCTCTCTCTCTATATATATATATATATATATATATATATATATATGAGAAAATCAACCGGAGAAGACCTGTTATGGACAAGAGTCTGAACAGTGAGAATCCAGATATTTTGATTGTGATGATTGCAGAGAGGCAGATCATGAGAGGGTGCAGTGAGGGGAGGGGGGGGAATGTGTGGAGGGAAAAGAAGATCAGTCCTCATAGATGAGAGAGAGAGAGAGAGAGAGAGAGAGAGAGAGAGCTATGGGCCCTCCAAAGCCTGCAACATGAATGAGTGGCTCTTAGTGCTATTTTGTTCTTACATGCATTAAGATTTGAGAACAGAAAACACATTTTATTTTTAACCACGTATTATTACACCAATATTCCTTATATTATTTATGAGCGTTTATAATTTTATCTTTTTAAATTTAAAAAACACATAAATTGATTCTTTTAATTATTCGATGGTATTATTTATTATTTTTTGTAAAAATTTTATTTTTCAAATTAATAAAAATTACACAAACACAACTTCAGTCATATTTGGGATCATGATTGTGCACGGTTTTCAAGATAACCATGATTGTGCACAAATTTCAAAACAACTAAAAAAAAGTTAATTTTTTTTATTTTGCTTTTTTTAACATATACTTTTTTTCAAGTTATTCCAAATATTTTTATTTTTTTTTAAACAAGTTAAATCTCTTAAAAATTAAACTTAAAAACTATCTCAAATAGATACTTAAACTATGAGATTTTATCATTTTTTTCCTGAACTATGAGATTGTATCACTTTATCTCTGAGCTAGTTAAAGGAGTTTATTTGTAATTTTTTTTAATTAATGGGATAAAGTAATACAACTTCATAGTTTAAGGTGGTGTTTGAAATTATTGAAACTAATAATTTATAAATTGTAACTTGCATGAGAAGTTATGATTACTTGATAAAAATTGTAATTTATAACTGAAATAAAAAAAAATAGTTATAACTTGTAACAAAAATTGTAAGTGCTTGAAATAAATTATAACTTATATCTAAAATTAGTAATAGAAACCTAAAAACTAATTGTACTAGCTTTACCAAACACCCTTAAGTGGTGTTCGTGTAATTCTCTTTTCTTTTTTACGGAAGTGATTGGGAATATTATTACTAGTAGTTTTTAATTATTTGTTACTAATTTTAATTATAAATTATAAAAAGTTTTAAATACTCATAATTTTTAATATAATTTATAATTATTTTTTTTATTTTAACTACAAGTTATAATTTTTACCAAACACTTACAATTTTTATTACAAATTATAATTTATAAATTATTATCAATAATTTTGATAAACACCACTTAGATGAGTTTTATAAAATGTGAATCACACAATTGGATACATATTTTTTATATATAAAATGAATTTTACAAAATATGTGACTCATTTCATCATGAGAATTATGAGTTCAATTTTATATTTTGCATGTACATACATAATTTTATTTAAAATAATTATTTATTTATTTATTTTTATTTTTGATAAATATTTTTTTTATATTTTGATCAAACTATTACAATTTTTTTATTCGGCTAATTGAAACATGTCAAAAAAATAAAAAAATTTAATTAAAAACTAAAAAAAACTAAATAAACAAAATTCTCATAATTGAGTCCAAACAGGTTTATAATATTTCTCTTAATTCACCTTATGGACAAATCATATGAATAATATTCAGTGTTTTATTGATTTAAATTGTACAATAAAGCAATTGAAAAGTAAGCGTTGTTGATTTAATACATCGCACAAAACAGTGCATCAGTGATGTTTTTGTCTGTGTCTCTGTCTCTATCTTCCCTCGCTTTCTCTATACTTATGGATGGCCTTGGTTTTAACCCTTGTGTGGCCCGTCGCTCTCTATCTTCGATCAATGGGTCCATTCCTTTCGTCCCTTACCTCTCTGCACTCTGCAGAAGCCCATTTTTTTATGGCTTTTTCACGCTTTCTTGCTCGCTTTTAGTGGGTTTTCTGAGATGGGATGTCCTTTATTTTCCAGACCTACTATTTGTGTTTTGAGCCTGAAAATCTTGTGCGTGGATTGAGATGAAAAGAAAATTAAGACACAGTGATCATGATTCTTCATGGGGTCTCAAACTCTGAACTTCACTTCCTTGGGTTCTGGGTTCTTGAACAAACTGCCACTTTTCTGTTCATGCAAAGAAAATAAACCACTTTTTTGTTGCCTTTTTTTTGTCAAATTTTTTGGAGTTATGAGGAGAGGTGGAGTTAGTGCATGATTCCTTGATAGCTTTTTCACCTTGTTCTTTTTTTGTTAAAAGGAAGAAAACAGCCTCCTTTGCCACTGTTTTCTGGGTTTCCATTCATATACTGTTTGTGGGAGAAAGGAAAAACCAATGATTTTCTTTTAGACTTTGCACTGCTTTTGCTTGTTTTTGGTTCTCTGTGAAAAACCTACATATGTAAATCACTGTGAAAGCAATATCTCCGAGTTTTGATTGGGAAAGATTTAGTGAA
This sequence comes from Heliamphora exappendiculata, assembly GCA_034768845.1. Classification (NCBI taxonomy): domain Eukaryota; kingdom Viridiplantae; phylum Streptophyta; class Magnoliopsida; order Ericales; family Sarraceniaceae; genus Heliamphora; species Heliamphora exappendiculata. The sequence goes on along the minus strand of JAOTRH010000013.1, from coordinate 3,676,732 downwards.
ACTAGAATTCTAAATAGAAACCATTACTAGGATTGTTTTTTGTAGCTTGGTGGTGGAAGCTGCATTTTCAGAGATTGGTTTATTGCTGGGTTAGATCTCATCTGTAAATGATTGTCAGGTTGGTTACTTTCTCATCTTTCCCTCTTGCTCCTTTCTAGTGTGAACAATCAAACATCTCTTTGTTACTGTTCATGTTCTACCTCTAATCTGTGCTCTTCCAAAATGATGTTGCAGATTCCTATGTATTGCATTATTTTCTGGCTTTTATCTTCCTTAGTTAGATATTCTAGCTTAGCCATGGTTATAACTTGTAGGTTTGATTTTCAATGTATCCTACGTTGGACAAGCTGCATTGATTACACAACGCTTATCCAACCAGGATGATAATGTTTTCCACTACCATGAACCTTGAACAGCGTAGAAGATGGCTTTTAATTGACTCTCTCTCTCTCTCTCTCTCTCTCTCTCTCACACACACACACACACACACACACATGTTCATTAGTGTTGTCAAGACTTCTTGAAATAGCTTCTTTCGTTTATAATGATTTTTTTTTTCAATTTCTGTCCAAACTTATAGGTTTTAGATTCTTATGAATAATTAAGAAATTAAGAATTTTAAACCAAACAATAAAAAAAGTTCACAAAAAACCAAAATAAGTTATTTTGAAGCAAAATACAACTTATTTTTGGCTTAAGTAAACATTTTTCAACATTGGTCAAATATTTTTTACTTTTTAGATTCGTAGTGAAAAGAAAAATCAGAAAAATAAAAACTTGGGATACAAAATATAAATTAATTTTAAAATACGGGGAAAAAAACTATTTGGGAGAGCTTTTCCCAAACACCCGATTTGACCAAAACCTTACCCCTCCTAACCACTGTAGGCTAAAAAGATACATTCTCTATTGGCTGTTAATGTAACATGGGTAAGGAACATGAGATTTGATTCTCAATGTAGATGCAAAATGTTTTAGCACAGCAACCAAATTAAACTTTAGTAACAATATTGTGGGCATTTGCAAACAGGTGTCTTAATCACAAAAATGGGGTGTCAAGGAAAGATAGATGGTCTGTACATGGCGCTGGCCAGTAATGAATGCTGGGTTGCCATTATATGCATGTGCTTGGCAAAGGGAGATTGTGCTTTTGATTCTTTGGCTAGTGGCCTTGGGATTCTGCAGCATAGTAGCATTGTCTAATTGTGCACATCAATTTCATGTTGTTTTTTCAGCATGAATGTGTGTTCCCTTCAATTTTATGCAATTTATGCTCGCTCGTATTAGTTGAGCTCTGTGTCGATACAGGTCAAATTGATAGTGTTATCTGTTCCAAATTGCATATTTAGTACCAGGTTTTTGCCAAACGCAGTTTCCCCAAATCTCCATATCTCTCTTTGGGAATGAATTTCTTATTTATGAGAGCAAGTTGAAAGATATTGAATGAGGCTACCAATCTTGGTTCCTGATTCTTCATCCTGGTTTACATGTCTTATCAATTCTACCTTCTATTTCAAAACAAGTGCCCATTGTCTTCAAAAGCGTGCTTGACACATCAATTATAATGGGAAGTCGATCGGATGGTATGAGTTCAGTTTTCCTTATAAGTTGCTCTACGAAAGAATTTCCCTGTTATGATACATTGATACTTGCATAACTACTCGGTCTTTGAGTCATTCTGAAGTGTCTTTCTCCATTTTCTTGGACATGATTTAATGACACATTGTATCATAAAATTCCTTTCGGAATTCTTAAGTGATGATCCCTTTACTGTTTGCAGCATCTTTTCGAAGGCAGAGAATGGCAATCAATAAGAGTGCAACATATAAACGGGCTTATGCAGTATCTGTACTGATCCTATCCTGATTGTTTGAGAGGTGACCTCCCAAAAGAGGTGGGAATACTGTTTGTGGTGCAAAACTGGTGTTACAAGCAGATTGAAACAAAGATCCTTGACAATGATTTAGAGGTTGCTTATGCATAAAGCAATTTGATTCCTCCATTTCCCATAAGATGACTTTGAATGATGCATTCAATGTGCCAATTGGTATGCGTGACCGCAACACCACTTTTATAGATGGAGTGTTCTCACAGATGACCTCAGTTTCCCGTGCTCAGTCCAGTCTACTTGATCCAAACAACCAAAACCAGATAATGGCGGAATTTCCTGGACTTCCAATGTTGCAAGGCGAACCAATGAACAATCTCCATGCGGGTTTCACCATATCAAATCATGTTGGTCTTGTTGATTGCGATGCATCGAATCATAGGAATGAAACACAAGGGAGAAACACTATTACAAATCCTTCATTCAGCAGTTCCCATCCAATCAGTATTCCAAGGGTTCGGGATAGATCCATGGGTGGAACACGTATTTCTGCTGCGTCACTTGATACTGGTTTGGCTGGAAGGTGTAGTCCTCATGATCACCTGACCGAGTTAGCTACTTCTGCTGCACCTTCAGTAAATCCTCTGGAGATTTATAGAACTTCTAATGATTACTCTGAAGCATTAAATTCTGCATTTGCAACCACTGTGAACTGTGGATATGATGGGACACTTGGTATCAACAACAAATGGGAATTCGACAGATTTCTTACTTGTCCGGAGGTTGCTGGGGAAATCCCTGGCATGACAGGGTTTCAACCATTCCAATTAATGGGAAATGTTAACCTTAACCCCAATGGGTGGACATCGTCGAGGCATGTAAATTTGAGCTCTGATAATCTTTCTGGCTCCTCAGAATTTAATAATGAGCTCTCACCTAGTCTTTCCGCATGCCGACCATCTATTATTGTTGGAACAAGTGTTCCAGATCAATGTTTGGAAATAAGCAGTTCTGCTGTTACTCGCCACCCTTTGAATGAAAGGCAGTTTGGCTCGGAAACATCTTGCAACAGTGGGAGTCTTTCTCTCAGCTTTGGTCCTCATAGATCAGTCCAACTTTCGCAACTCTTATCTGGATCTAGATATCTTCTTGTAATTCAAGAAATACTTGCTGAGATTTCGAGTTATTCACTTGAAAACCTGGACCAGATGAACTATAATGATAGTAGGATTAGAGCTGGAGCAAAATTTTCATCCTCTTCAAGTTGCCTTGCTGACAGAGGCTATATATTGATGGATTCTGAGGGAGATGGTGGATGCAAGGTTCAAATGGACCTTGTCCAGCAACGACGGGAAGTTGAAGCAAAGAAAAAGCAGTTGTTGGTTCTACTTCAAGAGGTATGTTGAAGTAATTGATCAAGTTTGGCCTGATTGAACAATCTTAGTTATGCTTTTATTCTGCCCAAACCATGATGGAATTTTTTACTTGCAAATGTCCAGAAACTTTGATTCACTCGACCAAGTTCCACTGACACATTGTGTTTGCTCGGTCTCCATTTTCTTTTCAATATTATGATCCGGATGGGTTATAATATTACAACATAAGCCTATGTTACTTAATGGCATTGAAATCTTACTTTTCTGAACTTAGGTTGATGAGCGATACAACCAATGCTTGGATGAAATTCATACAGTAATATCTGCATTCCATGCGGCAACTGAATTGGATCCCCACGTACATGCTCGTTTTGCCTTGCTAACAGTCTCCTCCTCGTATAAGAACTTGAGGGAGATAATTAGCCACCAGATTCTTAAAATGGGAGGATATTTTAACAGAGGTGATGCTAGGGAAGAAGAGAGGTCATTTGAGGCATCTTTCATCCAGAAGCAGTGGGCTCTCCAGCAGCTACGAAGAAAAGATCATCAATTATGGAGGCCCCAGAGAGGCTTGCCAGAAAGATCTGTCTCAGTTTTACGAGCGTGGATGTTTCAGAATTTTCTCCACCCGTAAGTTACTACACCAGAAAGCTGTAGACATTTGTGAATATAGATACACTAAATGCACTTGTGCTTGGGTTTGGATCAACATAAACCCATGTTCCAAAGTTTTTCCATGGCTTCTAGATTTGGCAATATGTCCATCATTTTCTTCTTTACCCATTGCCCACAGTAGTGTTTTTCCCTCCTTTTTTGTTACATTTTTCAAATTTTTACTTACTACCATTGCTAAATTGTTCTATTTTATAGCAATATTCATGATCGAACCTGTTAGTTGTTCATATTTAGCCATAGAAGATCATCATAAACGAAATCCAAGTTCGTGACTACACTTTCCTCAGCCAATGAGTCAATGACATTGTTTAGAGTTTAGCCTTACAAATAGTACAGCTGAACTGCCCGCCTAGACTTGCACACCCCTCATCCCATCCCCCACGCAAACGGTTCTTTCCACTTGCTGTGTTCAAGTGTTGCTGTGGTAGGGTGCAGGTTTGCGTGTTGATGTTTGTGGACCGTGATGTATAGGTTAGAAATTTCAACCTGAATAATAGTCCCACAAAGTTGACTCAGTGATCCACAACAAGACTGGCATTGGGAACTTGAAAACTTTTGATTATCATTCACCTTGGATAGAATAGACTTGTATGATGAATTTTGCGCGTTTCAGGTATCCTAAAGATACAGAGAAGCATTTACTTGCCATTAAAAGTGGATTGACAAGGAGCCAGGTATGTATAGCTTTGGCTTACTTGGAATGTATTTTCAGCATCTGAGATTCTGAATTGCATCTTTACATGATTTTCCATTACTAGAAAAATGGGTTTCAATATTTAAAAAAGAAAAAGAATCATAATAGTACTCGTGTGCTTCAAGTTTTTCTACGAGCATACGAGTTTTGAACGACAAAAATAAGGTTTCTTTTTCGGAACCTAGCATTTACTTAACAGTACCAGTCCCCTTTGATATGCATTTTCTGATTTGTTCTTCTACCATACAACAAGAAAGTGACATTCATAGTTTCATCGAAACATCTCCATTTTTGAACTTTCATATGCAAATTTTCTACTGGTTTACAGCTTTCTTTATTCGGATATCATTTGCCTGAATGGGTTTTGTGCAGGTATCCAATTGGTTTATAAATGCTCGAGTTCGCCTCTGGAAACCGATGATAGAGGAAATGTACGTGGAGATGAACAGAAGAAAAGGGCATAGGAGCGATGAAGAAACAGACAGCAGCCGTAGAAGTCGTGTAAGAGTATTGACTGTCGAAGATTTAATAAGAAATGACGATGGAAACAAAAGGTAGATATATTGAAAATGGGACCAGGCATTTTTTGAGCATTTAATAGGAAATAGAACATGTTCTAAACATGGTTACAACTGTGTATACTATATTGTTAGGCACTAATAGTAAAATTAGGTTATTATTGTTCACCAGGAGTATTTGATCTGAAGTTATAATTTTACGTAAATTTATGTGGTATTATTGTTGTTTATGTCTATTTTTCGAGTGGAAAAACCTTTCCTGCCCTTTTCCAGGGCAACATTATCTGATTGCAATGAAAATCAGCTTCAGATGCTTCATCAAACTGATAACATGAAATGCTGCAGTTGGAACTTTTTTCCCCCCCTAACAAAAGCTCTCGTTTCTCTAAAATCTTAACCACTGAATCTTAGATAAACTTTTGGTGTTAATAGCTGAAAAGTTGAATTCTTAGGCCAAGAGCACTGCTTGTTTATTTCTATAGTGTTTGTCAAAGTTCTTCAAAGTAGTTTTATTTGTGTGTGAAAATGAACATTGGATTTGAGATTTCCTCTTGAACAGAATTGACTAAAAATTTCTGAGGTGGTTTGTCTTTAGTGGTTGAAGGTTTTGATTTCTTTATTAGTGGTTTTCTTTTTGGTTGTTTTTGAAACCAGTTTCTGGGAGAAAAGCAAAACTTTTAAAAGGATTACAAGTGGAAATTTACAATGGTGTCGTGGACAAAAAAAAATATTAATAGTTTTTTAAAAAAATCATTTTAATGATTTTAACTTGTGTTCTAATATTTACTTTTACTAAAATAATCGTAGTAAAGCAAGATCCAAATCCAAACAGGACTCTGCTTTACAAATTGCATAACCCCTCAAGGTAAGCCTCATTTGAAAATTATCATTTCCTACCAAGTCAGATATTCATTTTTTGGTAACTAATAAAATTTCTTTTGCGTACCTTTTCCCATCATTTCCCTCTCCTCATCTCCTGCCACTAGTTCAAGATCTAAGCATAATAAAAATGTAACGACGCCATTAAATGGGGAATGAAATAATGTTGAAACCACAACTTTGCCCGCCCAACTCTTATTAATAGTATTTATCTATTTATCATAAACAATTATTTCGAGGATATACAGATAACTCGGCCCTCAACTAACATTTATGATTACAAATGAAAGAATCCCAATCTCTTTTTCTAAACTTGCATTTACCTCTCCTTTCCCTCTTATCTACAATCCCCCCCTGTAATTTCCTCCTGCATAATCCCCACCCAATCAAGTAAAAAAACCAACTATTTTCTTTTAATGCATAGATTACAAAATTCTTGCTCCTACCTTTATCTTCTGCATCAAACTTCAACTGAGATTCTTGTCTTTATCGGTTTTAGCTTCAACCCCATGCTCTCTGGTGAGAAAAGCTCGGGAGAGATGGAAGTCGGACTCAATGGGCTTCTTGGGCTGACGTTGAACTGAGATGGCCGGTAGAAGCCATATCCCATGAGGAAGTATTCCATTGGAATCAACATTGCATGGGGCTGCTCCTCCGTCACGGTTGACCCGCATGCCTGAACCTGTTGGACCACACACCCGTCATTAAGTAAAACTTTCATAAAATGATCGTCCACTGAGCATTTTACGCAAGATCATAAAACAACCAACAAGGAGATTTCAAAACAACTCGAGCTTATACCTCAACTAATGCACTGTGTCTTCTATCTAGCTTTGAAGTCATGTGTAGAGCCTCCGAGTGGAAAGGAGAGTTCTCCCCAACAAATATTAGAGACCGGCATTGTAATTTCTTCAGTCCTTCAGTGATATCTGGTCTCCTGCCAGATAAAAATGGCATTCGAACCATAAAATTGTCAGCAAGAGTATACACCAAATTCTTGAAGGGGTGGCCAACTATTTGTTGCCATATGGAATGGAACTTCAAACTAAGACTCAGTCACGCATATCTTTACAAAATTGTCCAAAATTTGACATTTATAAATTTTTTATATTTTTACAATTGACCACAAGTATATATTCCTCTTGCTATTGTTATATATTTAAGTGTCAAGTATAATTGTGGGATACAAATAAAATAACAAAAATATAAGAGTACTAACATTATTTTTATATTTTTAGTGGAGGCACAAATACAATAAGAACAAAAAATCCCAAAAATATAAAACATTATAAGTATTTTTATATTTTCAGTGGAAAGTCGCCACAGGTCCCATGATAGCTCCACCCGTGGTTGTCGCATCATTTATTAGAAGGACAAAGCTAAGTAGAAATATGAATGCCAATATTAATCATGGCAGTGCTCGTAGGAAACCAAGGGAACATCCTGGATTTGGAGCAATTATTCAATGCCACACTCTCTAAACATTGAATGACACATCCAATACTAAGTTACTAACAAAAATTGTATATCCCATAACCATTCAACACAACAATAGTTGTGAAGTTTGAGCACCTACTAAACTTTGCTCCAGGAGCACTGAATAATTGCTCATGAATTTGGAAAGTGACATTCAAGAATTTTGGAACCGCTGGCTAACTAGCCCAAAACAATGAAGACAGAGGTTACCGGTTCTCTCAAATTTGTCCTATAATTAAATGAAATTAAATAGCTTCCATGAGGACAGAGGTTACCCATTAATAGCGTCAAGAAACCGCAAAACATTAGGACTCTGCCTCTCATCCAGAAACTGCAAAAAGAACATAGGAGAAGTCAGTTGATCACCTAATATAATTTCTGAGTTCTTTGTAAAGAAGCATATTGATAATTTCCTGGAGGAGAGGGAAGGATAGAGAGAGAGAGAACTGAAACACTTACTCTTTTGCATGCTTGAGCCATATCTGATGCTGGTACTTGCAAATTACCACGAACTTCCTATAATATCATATAAGACCCAATTAACTAATTTGAAAATTCTGGTAACACAAATAGAAATAAGATTAACTCGCGCACAATGCACCTTGCTAAAGTATCGCACAAGCAATAACTCCTTCACCAGGCTACACATGCCATAGAAATGAAGTAAATTTGACATCAACTGCAAAGGATGTACTATATTAGGCAAGAATAAGATTTTTCTCCCCAAGAAAATGAATAAAAAAGATCAGAAAAAAACCTTGTTATACAACCATTCTGTCCAAGATGGAGCTTTGCATAGAGGAGAGATGAGTATCATACCAAGAACACGTTGTCTATATTTGATCTGTGATGAAGTTGTATAATAACCAGATCAATCAACCCCCCAAAAAAACAAAAACTAGAAGTCAAAATTTGAAAATTAGGCAGGCTATATAAAAGATGCATCTTACAGCAAACAGAGTTAGGATATAAGCTCCAGCAGTGACCCCCATACACAACACCGCACCAAGTCTGGGAAAGGAAATACAAATTTAAAAAAAGGAAGAAAAATCAGCTTGTTTACATTTGTACATCAAGAAATCAACGTATTGTTGAATGATGAAGAAAAGGGAGCTGAAGGCCTTTTTCTCACAGTAGCTGTGTATCTATTTATACCTTTCTACAAACTAAACCAGAACACAACTACATAAAATTCCTGAAAGAAAAGAAAGGCAATGACAAAGCAAGTTTCAAGAAACCTATAACTCAAAGAGACAGCAAACCAGGAAGACTGCAACAGTAAACTTACCCAAAATAGTCCAGAACCTCTTTAATCTGATCGGCTAAATCATCAACAGAGAGAACTGGATCATCAGGATTAATTATGGCCGCACCCAACTGCAATGGTTCTTGAAGAAAGTACCCGATAAGAAACAGTGAATAATACCATTCAGCATTATGAAGATACACAAAGCAGGACAACCACGATCAGCAGCCAAGTTACCAAGTTACAGACCTCATGCCCAGGAGGACTTATATGGTAGATGCAGAAGTTATGGAGCAGCAAGGAAAATGCTTCAGGACAAAAGAACAACCCCTGAAAGCAGGACACATCTGCTCAAAGCAGAGACAAAAACAAGAGAGTAGTTAATTTACATGAAAATCTTGGTTCCAAGAAAGCAAATTCAAATTGGCACAAGTATTAAAATTTCCTTCAAGTTTTGTCACCAAGAAATCCTGAATTACTTTGAAATATATAGAAAACTTTCCAGATATTTGGACAGTTCGGCCAATCCCTCGACCAAATTAGAAAAAAAATACAGGTAAATACACTTCATATAACCTGTGCAGCTTTTGTGATAATAATTTCACCAAAATGCTGCAAGTCTTAAGCTTACCATAGTTCAAACAGATTACAGTTCAATAACAAGTCGTAAAACGACAAAAGAACATCCATGACAGTATAAGCTGCCAGTTGGGTCAAAGATTGAAATCTGTAACAATTGTTCAAAACATGGCATTAGATCTGTGCTTACGATTTAATGCTACATCCGGATAAGTAACAAGAGCTGGCTTATCGGTATCTCCAATCACAACAACAGACACCGAACCACCACCAGTTTTTACAAGGTGTTCCTGAAGGCAAATAAAAAATGCAAATAGTCACACAAATAACCTTCTGTATATCAAAGAAAATAATCAAAATGGAACATAAATCCCATCTCAAAAGTCCTAATTTAGGGAATATAACCACACATTGTTACTCAATAAAATCTACACCCTTCATTAAAGAGCGTCTTACATATTCTAGGATTCCTTTTATTTACAAAACAGTTAAGGCAAATCCAAGTTGAACATATTTCTTTGTGAAGGAATTTTGCATCCACAGACCACAGAGATCGCTTTATTAGAACTTACTATTCTGCTTAAAACAGCTACCTGACTTTCCTAAAGGGTCAAAGTTCAAGATGATTGACTTAAATATATTCATTAAGAGTCCACCCACATCTAGAAAAGGAAGAAAGACAAAGAAATTGGCAATCGTACGTTTCAATGTGATTGGTGAAACATAAGGACAAAAGATAAATGAGCCACAAAATGCAGCTACTTTAAAAATGTAATTACCTATATGTGTTTGAAAACATAATTTAATCTGGCAAAGCAAAAAGGATTCCGAATAACTACTTTTAAAAAATAATGGACTCAACCAAATAACTAACACCTCGAAGACACTTAAACTGTTAAACATTCAGACCCAGAATTACAAGACAAAATTAACAATAAAATTGCAGCAAGACCAAAGAATTAAAAAAAAAATCCAATAACATTAGTATTCCAACACACATTTAATTAACAATCAGAAAACCAAACAATTCTTAAATGTGATCGTAGCTTAATCATTAAATAAAAAATGTAGCGAAAATAAGTTCATCCTACCTACCAAAATGCAGAACGAAATCACCAAAAAGCATTAATAAAACGTGCATTCATTAATCAATGAAAATCACCGAAATGATTCACAAGGCATAACTCAAACTCAAAACAGGATTGTTATCAAATATTTCTTATAGCAAAAAATCAAAAATCAACGTAACTCAAACAATAAAAATCTAGATAATAATGTAGGTAGATAAAAATGCCAATAGTGCGTGTAAAGAGAATAACCTTTCCGCCAAGAGAGATCGTCTCCATGTCAACGGAGACAGAATCGCTTGAATCCGCCATTGGCCACGGCTGCTCCAGAGCCGAGAGCCCTCGCCCGTCTCTCTGTGTAAAACTCACTTTCGCTCTCTTGTAAACGATCTCTCTTGAGACGCATTGGATTTGGTTTCCGTTGGCTTATATACGAATCTCCGTGTCTCTCTCTCTATCTCTCTCTCTCTCTAGATTTGCGAGTATATGTATAAGTGTATGTATATATCTCTATCCGTGTCTATTACTCTTCCTCTCTCTCTAAAATTAACTCACGGTTAAGACCACAAGGCCACCGACGCTCGTCTTCTGAAGATCACAAGCGGTCGTACAAAGAAGAGTTAACCTGAGGCTCTGGTTAAGTTGACCAGAGTTAGATACCGACAGAATGTGTCGCGAATGACGGAAATGGCCTTGTCATTGGTGGTCTTTGGGATAACTATTAAGCTTTGTTTGGACTAATGTTTTTTTTTTTTCAGTTTTATCTGTAATTAGTTTAAATTAGTATACATTTTAGATTTATCTTGTTATGAAAAAATAAAAAAATAAAATTTCTTGATCAAAACTTTTAAAAAGTTTATATAAAACAAAAAAATTAACTTAGCAAGTTTTTTGGGTTTTTTTTCTATTTTTTATTCTTTAAAAAAAAATTTAAAAATTTAGTTACAACGAGCATAATTTTTAAAATAATCTCGGCACAAGAAGCCAATTAAAGTAAAAAGTTTAAACCAATATATAAAGAAAGTTAAAAAAAAATAAAAAAATTTTTTGTAAAAATTACTAGCTTTTTTGGTCCAAACATAAACTAAGTGAAAAATAACTATTTTAATTTTAATTTTTTTATATCTTGGTATAGATTTCTTGCTCTCTAATTTTTCCACTTCTAAAAAGTAAAAATAATAAATTTATCAAAGTTTTTAAAAAATTACTAAAATCAAAAAAGAATGTTTTAGTTAAAATGGTTATTTTTTATCTTTTCTTAAAGAATTTAGTTAATAAATTTTACATTTTCAATTTATTATCACTTGAGAAATTTAAAAAATACAAAAATACAAAAATTAAATATTTTAAAAAATATTAAAAATTAAAAATAACTATTTAACATAATTTTTTATATACACCAACGTCACTAGTTGTTTCTTTAATTTTGGAAAAATATTCTTCTTTTTAACCCACCTAACAAAATTGATAGTTATCGAATACTAATAAATTTATATCAATATTTTTGATGTCAAAGTAAAAGTAAATGTAACAAGAAATAAAACAAATATTCTTTTTAATTAGTATTTTCTGATTTTTAAATTTGGGTTTTGAGTTTATTAATTTACACTGTTTCTTAGTTTGATTTTGGTGAAATCCAAAGACTCAAAGCTTGAAAAAAAAAAACGGCAATTGAACGTCAATTGACAATGACTCGGTGGTAAAAAACAAAGAGGGAGAGATTAATTTATTTTTATTTTTTTCTTATGAAAGAAGGAGAAATTAATTTGCACATTGTTTTGGATAATTAAATATATATTAATTAAAAATAAAGATATACAAATGAGCACAATATACACCTCAATGGTCATCTATTTTTTTTCCAAAAAAAAGTCCAAATTAAATATAGAAAAAAAGAATCCAAATTAAAAACGTAAAAATCTGGATCAAACAAAGTTAAATAAAGGCCCAATTTGGGCAAATGTTGATTATTGACTTATTAATTTATTTGTATTTATTTTAGCTTAAACAATATAGAATTTGGCTTATTCACTTATTTTTGTTTATTTTTGTCTATTTGATTGAGGTATTCGACTGAAGGACATTTCAACGTTCAAAACAGTAAGAATAAGCCTACATGCACTTCTTTCAGCCACTTCTAACATCTCAATCGTTGGTTGATGTGTTTAAATGAGTGTATTTTATATCAAATCCATCATCCAATGGTTGATATGTTAAGAGTGACTAAATGAGTATATTCCTGGGAGTAACTGTAGACTTATTCAGTCAGTAATAGCTTAAAAATAAAGAATAAAATAAATAGAATTTTGATTCAAGAGATATTAGCAGTGAACTCTTGCTATGCATGGAACTTTAATTAAAAAAACAAACAAAATATTATTTTTAGATTTTTTATTGAAATATATAGAATATGACAAATTAAATTTTATTATATTGGACCTTACATAATTGTTTCGTATAGATTTTTGCCTATAAAACTTTTACAAAATTAGTGTATTTAATCATTTTTGTTATAAAAATTGTTATACCATTCGATAACTTAATCGTGATATTTTATAACATATGATATATATAAAATGTAGTATCAATAAGAAAAATTTTAGATTTAAAGTTTTTGAAATAACTATAATATATAATGTTATATTTAAAATTTAATCATTAATATTTTAGTTGATTTTAGCATACAAATATGCATATTTGGGATAATACATTTATATTACGGTATTAATTAAAGCTTCAATAATAATAAGTTATAAGTATTTTTGAAATTTATTTATTTTGATCAGTATAGCTCATATTTTGAAAACACATTTTTTAAAAAATATATTTTTTCAAAATCTTATTCAAATTGCTAGAGAAAATATACTTGATTTTGCTCAATTGCCAATTTAAATTAACGAAAATATGTACTTAATTTAAAAGTATCAAACTCAAATTTCAAACTGACAATTAATTTGATTGAATAATTAATATTAATTAAAAATTAAATTTTGGACCAATTACACGAAGAAATTTGTTTCTTTTTTAAAAAAACAAGATAGATTGATGGTTTTTTAACACAAAGATATAAGAATTTTGTATAATATAATATATAGATATATTTTTCAAGTTGATAGAGTTAGATACCATTTAAGACAAATTTGTGAAACATTTTAGGTATAATTTAAGGCATGTGCTTTGAATAAAAATAATTTTATATAGAATATATTTCCTAATTTGAGATAGTCAAATATCTTTTAAGGCAATATTTTAATTCTTAAGAAAATAAATATGTTAACACAAATTTGTAATCTCCACAAAAAAAAAAAAAGTAAATAATCTGATTAAGGAATGATATGTATCATATCGACCTATTACAAATTAATTTGATTCAAGATGATAAGGAATGATATATATCATTTTGCGAAACTACATTTGAGTAAGGTGTTTGTGGCATAACTTTCATGTCATAATCATTCATATTGTTATTAAATTTGAGAGTAATATCATTAGAATGTAACCATTTACCACACAACAGTAATAGTCTAAAGTATCAAATTGAGTTTTTCTAAATTGATAAGTTAATATTTTATCGGCGAACTTTGATGTAGATCCTTGTGCCATAAGACGAAAGGGGAGAATAGAATAAATTGGCCAAGCGAACACGAGATAAAAAAATTAAAACACGGGAATTAAAAATTTGGCATGTCAATGGAAGGCTTTATTATTATTCCATTCTTCTTTTTGGTAACTATATATGGTTATCTTGAATTATGAAGTCTCAAGAAAAAAAACTTAGAAACATTCTTGTTTGAAAAAAACTATGCCGATATTTGTGTTAGGCTTAGCTACGAGATTCATAGAGCTCAACTAGAAGATCATCAATAATTGTGAGCTCGAATGATATGTTATCAAGCTAGCTTGGACTCGATTATCTCCAAGTTCCATCTCAACTGGTGTTAGTATAGTTAGGACGTTGATCCTGCTACGCGACTTTGATCTGGATATCAGTTCTGATTTCTATCTTGACCTCCCTCAAAATAATTAAATTGGACTGATGGTTAAATTTCATTAATAAATGTACAATTTTGCACTTCTGAATTTTGATGTTTATAAGTTGACATGAAAATAATATCCTGCAAAAATGCATTTTAAGCATATAGATGTAATTCGACCTACTTCATTTTCTCTCTTAAAAGTATTTATATTTACACTGCTAAAAAATAGACACGAAAAAATATTTAAAATTTTAAAATGAACGGTCTAAATACATTTGAAGTGTGGTATACGATACGCAATTAAATTCACGTTCTATAATAATTCAAATTATGAGTACATATATTTCGAGACATTTTTTGGGAGAGAGTTATATATATATATATATGTTCCTAATTTCTTATTTGTCAATTTGAGAATCAACCCCTAATTTTATTTTGTTAAATTAGTTTAGCAACCTCGCTTGAAATAGCATGACATGATATTCTTTTTTAAAATAATATGAATAACCAACACTGGATAATAATACAAAAGAACTATTATTGTTGGAATTAATGTTAACATGTACTTTTGTAAACTAGTAAAAATAGATTTCATCAAGAGCTGCGAAGATGTAAGGGCTTGTCATTGTTGAAGTTTTCTTGTTTCCCATCAGAAGGTTAAAATGCAAAGTTATCATTTTCTGAAAAAATAAGAGCTCTTCTACAAGGCTACGTTTGATTTAATAGAATAATGTTTGGAATAGAATCATCATTATATAGGAATACACATTATGTTGCATTTTTAATCGAATCTTCATTCACCCTTATATAAGAGTGGCCATTCCATTCTATTTTATTTTTTTGTTAAGATTGAAATACCCTTGTAACTCTTTATTTATTTTAGGAAAAATTTATATGCTGTTAATTATCGCCACCTCACCACCACACCACTACTTTCTTCAACTCCTAAATCCCAAACCGCGACTCTTAACCCATTCCCTTAAACACTTAGACCCTTGACCTATGACCCTTAACTCCTGAACACCTAACCTCCGATCATCAGTCTTCGAACTCCAAACACCTAACCCCAATCCCAAACCCTTGGATTCTGACCCTTGATCCCTAGGCCTATAGACCCTAAACTCTAACCTCAACCAAAACTATTGACCACTAGAATACCAAATCTCAACCCGACCTTGACCTCGACCTCGACTTCGACTTCAACCTTAACCTCTATACACTATAATCATAGAATATACAATCATGAGAGTAAAAACAATCCAAAATCTGGCACCCACAACCCAAACCTTGACCAACTCAATTTTTCTGCTCAATGGTTATTCTCGTATTCCTAGTATTTTTTCATCTATTTCTACATTTCTATTTTTTTTGTTTAACTCTCCACAAAATAATTAAAATTAAAGATTCTTATTTATAGGCAAACACTAAAATCCTATTCGCTATATAATTATGAAATATTAATACCTTAACTGACATATCATTATAAAATTCTAATTATATAGATTCACTGAATACAAAATACACCTAACAATATTCGCACCAAGATTTTGTTTTACAATATGCTAACAATAAACGGATCTCTCATTCTGACAATGGAATGGTGAACATGTTCTCAAACAAGAGGAAAATCAATTTATCAAATATAGTGGTAATTATGTGAATATTGGAACTAGGGTTTATGGACTATAGATTAAAAATTTGATGAGATTTCTCCAATAAACACTCTTCGATGTTTTTATTGTGCAATTTGCTAGACATAATGTGGGATTTTGTTCCATTGTCAATGCTGAATTTGCTGAAGATTCGTTGCAATTTTGTATCGCTCGATTTTCAGGAATGTCTCACTTATACTGGGGCATTTTTGGTAGAATAATTTCATATGAAATTTGCTGAGTTATTAGTATTTAATGGTTCTTATCCCTAAAGGAGTTTCAAAAATAAGACTTGTGGACATGTGGTTGATGAATATTCAATAACCCTTAATTTATGAGTAACCTACAAAAGCTAAACATCAATGGCTTTTGGTCTAGTGGCAAAAACTTAATAGCTCATGCATGCATATGTTTAAAGTCAGATAAGAAGGAATTAATTAATTGTATAAGATAGTATATAGATTCATCTATATAGCCTTATATAATGTTTAGAGTAATTTTTATTTTGTATTTGTGCCAATGCAGCATATACAATGAATAATATGTCATTAATGAGTAATCCTATCATATCAATTTTATGCAGTGAACACCATAATAGATTTATTCCAAGTTGAAGATGATATAAAAAAGACGTTACCTATTGTATACAAGTTCAAAAAAAACCAATCAAATATAAATTGGAATAAGAACAAGAATAATTTGAAAATTTTATTTTTTATTCCATGTTACATTTGTCACTTCAAAAAGGTGTGTTAAATTGGATAAATGTAATTGAATGAGTCTCCCGCCCGCGCCCGCGCCCCTCCCCCCCCCCCC
>JAOTRH010000013.1:3637541-3651931 GCA_034768845.1 Heliamphora exappendiculata | reverse complement strand
ATAAAATAAAAAATTAATTTTATTAAAATAAAATTAAATATTAAAAATATGATTTTCAGTATACCAACCCTAACAATGTGAAGACCGTTGAAAGGAGTAGCTGAGTCCGTGCCCAACCTCTAATAGTCGATTCATTTAGGGTTTGAAGACTAGGAAAAGGTATAATCGCACTTCACAAATGGATACTACCGTTAGGGTTTTAAGAGGTGAGGCTGAAGTATGGAGATTGCATGTACAATTTGGAGTAAAAGAGAATAAACACGTGGGGTAGTAGGAGTAGAAACGAGGGTGGCGCTCAACCTGTGCTTGAGAGCGCGTTGGGCGCGAACTCCAAAGACCATTTTGGCATTTGAAGATGGACATCACTTGACGAGACACTCTCTGCATATGGCGCTCAATAGGCCTGTTGCGCACATTATGAGTGCGGGTTGGGCGCCCTTGGCAGATCAACTTAAAAAAAATATTTTATATTGTGAAAATGGTTAGAATATTGTAAAAATACAATACTTCTGGACATTTTTATTTTGTTTTTCACACACTATATGTACTATTTGCAATACTCAAACTAAACAAAAAAATAAACTTGATATTATATGTATTTACGATGTTTAAAATCTTCAATAAAATCACTCCTTATAATATTTGAATGGGATTGAATGTCAATTGTACATCTTAATGACCCATTTGTTATTTGATAGCTTTCGTACAAATTTAAAAACTTGATGATTGTATTATAACAAATAATATAATCATGTATAATACAGGTTCATTACAAGTATTACATTATATCAAAACATCACCATCTCTAAGATTTTAAAAGTCGTAATCCCTTTTTTAAAATTTCTTCAATTTTTTAACTTTAATAATAACACGCGTCGTCTTATTATTGATCAAAATTAATAATAGTTGACTTTTTGTTATCTATTATCTTAATAATTAAAATATTGTTTTAAAACATGTATGACTATATCGAATTGGAGAATATATGTTCTATATGGATTTATTTCATTCTCAAAGCAAATATCTAAAATTATTGATTTGAAATATTCCATCAACTTGTTCTAAAAAATATTTAAATTAAACAAATACATATTTTATATCAATTTACTTTATTTTTAATGCACCTCTGCTCGAAATATTTAGAATGCGTCTATACGAATTATTTGAAATTGCGCACATTATTTATTTTTCAATGCAAGTTGAAATAATTTGCTCACTTCGCTTAATAGGATGATAAATATGATTAATTTTTTTGTAATTGTGGTCACATTTTTCTTACGTAATTGTGCATTGCATGAGATTGGCATGATGGTGGTCTTTGATATTACTAAAACTAAAAGTTTATAGATTGTAAAATAAGTTCTAAATATTTCTTAAAAATTATAAATCACAGCTGAAACAGAAAGTTATAATTATAATTTATAGCACAAATTGTGAGTGTTTGTTAAAAATTATAAATTACAGTTGAAACAGAAAAACATTAGTTACAGTTTGTAATAAAAGTTGTAGGCATCTAAAAATAATTATAATTTATAGCTAAAATTAATAACATAAAATTATAAGCTACAATGAGTAGTTTTGCCAAACACCACAGAATTCTCTTTTCAATGCACATATGACAAACAAAATTAAACTATTATTGCCTAAATGTTATCTAGATTTACACGATGTGAAATTTAAATATTAATATTGTTATGCTACTAAATTGATCCATGTGATAGCATACAAATTAATATGTTTCTACCACTTGGCATCCTATGGTCACCTGGAGTGGTAGAAGTGGTCATTTTGAGTGATAATTCTGATCACAATGAGTGGAAGAAATTCAATAAGTTCTAACACCTTTGATATACCACTTGGCATTCTATAGTCACAAAGAGTAGTAGAAGTGGTCATGTGCAGTGGTAAATATGGTCCATAAAGTGGTAGAAGTGGTCATGTTCAGCGGTCACTTTGAGTAGTAGAAACACACTTACACCTTTAAGTTAATACATTGTTTTCAATGATCACATAGAGTGGTAGAAGTGCTCAAGTCCAGTGGTATAAGTGCTCACATATGGTGGTAGAAACACCCCTGGCCTTAAACCTTTATGTTAATACATGGCATCCAATGGTTACATAAAGTGGTAGAAGTGATCATATCCAGTGGTAGAAGTGGTCACTTTGAGTGGTAGAAGCACCCTTGACCTAAGACCTAAGACTTATCACAAGGCATCCAATGGTCACAAGAAGTGGTAGAATTTGTCATGCTTAATGGTAGAAGTTGTCACATTGAGTGGTGGAAACACTCTTGACCTAAAACCTTTGACTTACCACATGGCATCCAATGATCACATGCAGTGGTAGAAGTTGTCACATTGAGGGGTAGAAGTTGTCACATTGAGTGGTAGAAACACTATTGGCCTTAAACCTTTATGTTAATACATGGCATCCAATTGTTACATAAAGTGATAGAAGTGGTCATGTCCTCTGGTAGAAATAGTCACTTTGAGTGGTAAAAACACTCATAGCCTTAAATCTTTAAGTTAATACATGGCATCCAATGGTCACATAAAGTGGTAGAAGTGGTCATCACCTGTGATAAAAGTGGTCAATTGGAGTGCTAGAAACACTCTTGGCCTTAAACCTTTAAGTTAATACATGTCATCTAATGGTCACATAAAGTGGTAGAAATAGTCATGTCCTGTGGTAGAAGTGGTCACTTTGAGTGGTAGAAACACTCTTGGCCTTAAACCTTTATGTTAATATATGATATGCATCGGTCACATAAAGTGGTAGAAGTGGTTATGTCTCGTCGTATAAGTGGTCACATAAAGTGGTACAAGTGGTCATGTCTCGTGGTAGAAGTGGTAACTTTGAGTGATTGAAACACTCCTGGCCTCAAACCTTTAAGTTAATACATGGCATCCAATAGTCACATAAAGTGGTAAAAATGGTCATGTCTTGTGGTAGAAGTAGTCACTTTGAGTGGAAGAAACACTCTTATCCTTAAACATTTAAGTTAATACATGGAATCCAATAGTCACATAAAGTGGTAGAAGTGGTCATGCCTAGTGGTAAAAGTTGTCACTTTGAGTGGTAGAAACACTCTTGGCCTTAAACCTTTATGTTAATTCATGGCATCCAATGGTCACATAAAATGGTAGAAGTGGTCATGTCTTGTGGTAGAAGTGGTCACTTTGAGTGCTAGAAACACTCATGGCCTTAAACCTTTAAGTTAAAACATGGAATCCAATGATCACATAAAGTGTTAGAAGTGGTCATGTCCAGTGGTAAAAGTTGTCAATTTGAGTGGTAGAAACACTCTTGGCCTAAAACCTTTATGTTAATACATGGCATCTAATGGTCACATAAAGTGGTAGAAGTTATCATATCATGTGGTAGAAGTGATCACTTTGAGTGGTAGAAACACTCATGGGCTTAAACATTCAAGTTAAAGCATGGCATCTAATGGTCACATAAAGTGCTAGAAGTGGTCATGTCCACTGGTAAAATTTGTCACTTTGAGTGGTAGAAACACTCTTGGCCTTAAACCTTTATGTTAGTACATGGCATCCAATGGTCACATAAAGTGGTAAAAGTGGTTATGTCTCGTGGTAAAAGTGGTCATTTTGAGTGGTAGAAACACTCGTGGCCTTAAACCTTTAAGTTAATACATGGCTTCCAATAGTCACATAAAGTGGTAGAAGTGGTCATGTCCTGTGGTAGAAGTGGCCACTTTGAGTGGTAGAAACACTCTTAGCCTTCAACCTTTAAGTTAATACATGGCATTCAATGGTCACATAAAGTGGTAGAAGTGGTCTTATCCAGTGGTAAAAGTTTTCACTTTGAGTGGTAAAAACACTCATGGCCTTAAACCTTTATGTTAATACATAGCATCCAATTGTTACATAAAGTGGTAGAAGTGGTCATGTCCTGTGGTGAAAGTGGTCACTTTGAGTGGTAGAAACACTCATGGGCTTAAACATTCAAGTTAAAGAATGGCATCCAATGGTCACATAAAGTGCTAGAAGTGGTCATATCCAGTGGTAAAATTTGTCACTTTGAGTGATAGAAACACTCTTGGCCTTAAACCTTTATGTTAATACATAGCATCCAATGATCACATCAAATCGTAGAAGTGGTCATGTCCTGTGGTAGATGTGGTCACTTTGAGTAGTAGAAACACTCATGGTCTTAAACCTTTAAGTTAACACATGGCATTCAATGGTCACATAAAGTGGTAGAAGTGGTCATGTCCAGTGTTAAAAGTTGTCACTTTAAGTGGTAAAAACACTCGTGACCGTAAACCTTTATGTTAATACGTGACATCCAATGATCACATAAAGTGGTAGAAGTGGTCATGTCCTGTGGTAGAAGTAGTCACCTTGAGTGGTAGAAACACCATTGGCCTAAGACCTCAGACTTACCACAATGCATCCAAGGGTCACATGAAGTGGTAGAACTTGTCATGTTCAGTGGTAGAAGTGGTCCCATTAAGTAGTAGAAACACTCTTGGCCTAAAACCTTTGACTTACCACATGGCATCCAGTGATCACATGTAGTGGTAAAAGTTATCATGTTCAGTGGTAGAAGTTGTCACATGGAGTGGTAGAAGCACTCTTGGCCTAAAACCTTTGACTTACCACATGAAATTCAATGATCACATAAAGATGTAGGAGTTGTCATGTCCAATGGTAAAAGTTGTCACATTGAGTGTTAGAAACACTCTTGGCGATAAACCTTTATGTTAATACATGGCATCCAATTGTCACATAAAGTGGTAGAAGTGGTCATATCAAGTGGTAGAAATGGTTACTTTGAGTGGTAGAAACACTCTTGGCCTTAAACCTTAACTTACCACATGGCATCCAAGGGTCACATGAAGTGGTAGAACTAGTCATGTTCAGTCGTAGAAGTGGTCACATTGAGAGGTACAAACACTCTTAGCCTAAAACATTTGACTTATCACATGGCATCCAGTGGTCACATAGAGTGGTCAAAGTTGTCACTTTCAGTAGTAGAAGTTGTCACATTGAGTAGTAGAAACACTCTTGGCCTTAAATCTTTATGTTAATACATAGCATCTAATGGTCACATAAAGTGGTCAAAATTTTCATTTCTTGTGGTAGAAGTGGTCACTTTGAGTAATAAAAATACCCTTGACCTAAGACCTAAGACTTACCACAAGGCATCCAAAGGTCACATGAAGTGGTAGAACTTGTCATATACAGTAGTAGAAGTGATCACATTGAATGACTAAAACATTCTTGGCCTAAAACCTTTGACTTACCACATGGCATACAATGGTCACATGCAGTGGTAGAAGTTGACATATTTAGTGGTAGAAGTTGTCACATTGAGTGGTAGAAACACTTTTGGTCTAAAACCTTTGACTTACCACATGGATCCAATGGGCACATGGAGTGGTAAAAGTAGTAATGTCTAGTGGTAAAAGTTGTCACATCGATTGGTAGAAACACTCATGTCCTTAAACCTTTAAGTTAATACATGGCTTCTAATGGTCACATAAAGTGGTAGAAGTGGTCATGTCCAGTGATAAAAGTTGTCACATTGAGTGGTAGAAATACTCTTGGCCTTGAACCTTTATGTTAATACATAGCATCTGATGGTCACATAAAGTAATAGAAGTAGTCATGTCCAGTGGTAGAAGTGGTCACTTTGAATGGTAGAAACACTCTTGGCCTTAAACCTTTAAGTTAAAACATAGCATCCAATGGTCACATAAAGTGGTAGAAGTGGTCATGTCCTGTAGTAGAAGTGGACACTTTGAGTGGTAGAAACACCCTTGACCTATGACCTAAGACTTACCACAAGGCATCTAAGGGTCACATGAAGTGGTAGAACTTGTCATGTTCAGTGGTAAAAGTGGTCACATTGAGTGATAGAAACACTCTTGGCTAAAACCCATGACTTATCACATGGCATCCAATGGTCACATGCAGTGGTAGAAGTTGTTACATTGAGTGATAGAAACACTCTTGGCCTAAAACTTTTGACTTACCACATCGCATCCAATGGTCACATAAAGAGGTAGAAGTGGTCATGTCTAGTGATAAAAATTGTCACATTGAGTGGTAAAAACACTTTTGGCTTTAAACCTTTATGCTAATTCATGGTATCCAATAGTCACATAAAGTAGTAGAAGTTGTCATGTCCTATGGTAGAAGTGATCACTTTAAGTGGTAGAAACACTCTTGACCTTAAACCTTTGACTTATCACATGGCATCCAATGGTCACATGCAGTGGTAGAATTTGTCACTTTGAATAGTAGAAACACCCTTGGCCTAAAACCTTTGACTTGCCACGTGGCATCCAAGGGTCATATGCAGTGGTAGAAATTGTCATCTTCGGTGGTTGAAGTGTTTAGTTTGAGTTGTAGAAACACTCTTAATCTAAAACCTTTGACTTACCACTAGGCATCCAATGGTTATATGCAGTGGTAGAAATTGTCATATTTAGTGGTAGGAGTGGTCACTTTTAGTGGTAGAAACACCTTTGACTTAAGACCTTAGACTTAGCACTTGGCTTCCAAGGGTCACATCTAGTGGTAGAAGTTATCATATTCAGTGGTAGAAGTTATCATATTCAGTGGTAGAAGTGGTCATTTTGAGTGGTAGAAACACCCTTGACCTATGACCTAAGACTTACCACCTGGCATCCAAGGGTCACATATAGTGGTAGAAATTGTCATGTTCAGTGGTAGAAGTGATCACTTTGAGTGGTAGAAACACCCTTGACCTTAGATCTAAGACTTATCACATAGCATCCAAAGGTCACATGCAATGGTAGAAATTATCATATTTAGTGGTAGAAGTTGTCACATGTGGTGGTAGAAACACTCTTATCCTAAAGCCTTTGACTTACCACATGGCTCTCAATGGTCACATGTAGTGTGGTAGAAGTTGTCATATTCAGTGGTAGAAGTTGTCACTTTGAGTGGTAGAAATACTCTTAGCCTATGATCTTTGACTTACCACATGGCATCCAATGGTCACATAGAGTTGTAGGAGTTGTTATGTCTAGTGATAATTATGGTCATATATGCTGGTAGAAACACTCTTGACCTTACACTTTTAAATTAATACATTGCTTCCAATGATCACATAAAGTGGTAGAAGTGGTCATGTCTAGTGGTAGAAGTTGTCACTTTGAGTGGTAAAAATACCCTTGGCCTAACATCTTTAACTTATCACATGGCATTCAATTATCAAATGGAGTGGTAAAAGTTGTCATATCCAGTGATAGAGGTGGTCACTTTGAATGGTAGAAACACACTTTGCCTTACACACTTGTGCTTGTCCTTACTTTTTTTGATTGGTTTTTGTTTTAATGATAGGAATGGCTTTCTCTTGTTGAGTCATTGTTTTAATGATAGTTATGATACGTTAGGTACTAAATGGTCTCATAGTAAAAATACGCTTCCACCTTTGTTTTATTACTATCTATGAATGATTTCATTGGGTTGTAGTAACAGTGTTGATATCCAGTAATAAAAATGGTCATACGTTGTAGTAAAAGATGTCATTTGTTGTAGTAAAAGTTGTAATATTTAGTTGTACAATTGATCATATATAGTGGTAAAAAGTATAATATTGAGTAATATTAGTGTTCATGTCTAATAGTAGGAATGATCATATATATTTATAAAAAATTTCTAAACTATGTTTTTGGCGGGAATACACTAAACCACATTGGTTATGAGAAAATCACCTACTATTTTTGTTTTTTTATTAATTCTTTTAATCAATCGTCTATATCATCTTCTAAACTAATCCAATAGTCCAAATTAATTGGGGCATCATAGAAAATTCTCAGTTCCACACAAATCCCATGAGACCAATCGAGAAAATATGAAGTTTGGCAACTTGATTTAAGTTTGGTTTTTTATTTTAAAATCGTTTTAAAATAAATAAATAAAAATTTTATTTAATTAATAAGAAATAATTACAAGTATTTCCATCTAAGGAATAGATACACAGTTATGTTCTATTCTCACTCATGCCTAGATCTTTTTAACTCCCAATTGTTAGAAATTCTAAAAAGTCATAGATTGAAGAAGCACTTTTTACAAGTAATGCCTAGTTAAATAAACCAACATATATACAAAGCATATATGCCTAAAACTTTTTGCAGAAATTAGACTCGAATTGATCAATTTTCAGCAAATTGAAGGATAATAAGTTGAATTAGGGGACGTTCGTGTTGGAGAAATATAACAATACAAGATATGCTTGGTAGTCTAAAAAATATATTTTTATTAACTTTCAACGATTACAATAAACAGAATTTACAGAAAACGAAATTGTAGAAAATAATATGAAATGAATATGCAAATTGAGTCCTATAACGCAGTTTTCTTAAGAATAATTCACCACCTACCAAGGGTGTTGTAGGTATCTCAACCGGCGTCACTCTCTCAGGATAAAACGGTTTACCTGAACATTGAAACACCACCAAAAATTAGCTTCTCGAACGTACCTCGTCTGTCTTTCTCTCTCGAACAATTTGCTATATCAAAATTTGTACCCTTGTATCTCACCTCTATACCATACTCACCATACCTCTACAGAATACAAGAGAACTTCTTATATAGAACTTTTCTCGTAGGTGTTACACCAGAATTGAATTGACAATTGAATGGCCAATTGAATTGTCAATTGAATTCTGGTATTAAATCCAATTGAATGGTATTGATGTCAATTGAATTCATATTAATGCTAATTAAATTCAATTTCCAACAATTCGTACCATTAGTGGACCGCGATTTGTATATGATTGGACCACGATTGGCAATAGATGAAAGTTACGAAAAACTTTGTGATATAGAAATGAGAAAACGCATTTTCAATGGAGGAGTTCGGAATTGTAACATGCTGACTTGTGTTATATATAGATATATGCATATTAGTTAAACAGCCAATGTTGGGCAATGCAGTCTTCTGAATATTACTATTTTCGCTTGAATTGTGTAGTTCTGTTCTAAAATTTTTCAATAAGAAAAATAAAAATGTGAAAATTCCTAAAATCTACAACTACATAGTTATCTTTTATTCCAACTTATGCCTAGACCTTTAAACTCCCAACGGGCGGAATGCCCTAAAAATTTATGATATTTTTAAAAAATATATTAAAAAAAATTATGTAAAAAAACAAAAAGACTAAATAGCTAAAAATCTTTGAATTGCTTAACGAGGTTTTTTAACTTTTTAAGTTTTAAGCAAAAAAACAAAATAATTGCTTAAAACTGGTTGCCAATTGTGGCCAAATCCTAACTAAAATATAAAATAAATTAAAAAATACAAACGTAAATTAATAAATTAAATTTCGTGTAACTTATTTTCGTAGGGTAAACTTTTTTATCTTTTTATTAGTTTTTTTTTTTACTTTCGACTTTTTCATCAAAATAATTCAGAAAAGAAGAAAAATTGTCCAAAAAATATTAAAAATCCAAAAAACCCAAAGTAAATAAAACGGGTCACTATGGTCACCGATCACCCCCACGTGATCCAATATTGCTTAAATCTTTATAGAATACAAGAGAAATAGCCTTTAATTCTTATACTATTGAAGATTTCTATTTGTGTGAGATTTACTAATTGCGCTATTAAAATCACTTAAATGTTTGTAGTTATAAATTAATATTTACAACACTCCGTATGTATGACCAAATATTAGCAATATATCTCATTAAAACCTTACCCAGCGGACAAAGATCTTTGGTGAACAAAAATACAAAAATACAAAAAAAACAAAAGAAACATTATTATGTGTCTCTAGTATAATGGTAATGAATGTCTTCAAATTGTCTTGGTAAAACTTTGCTAAAAAAAGATCTTATAGAAAAAAACCACACAAAAAAAGGTCTTCGTAAAACTTTGCTAAGAAAAAATCTTGTAGAAAAAAACCACACAAAAAAAGTGCGTCGTATAAAAATGAGATCAATTGCATCTCCAAGGAGGCGTAAGGTTGTGTTTGGTTTATTGGAAAGCCAATAGAATAGAATGATAGACTCTGATTTATTAGAATGACGACAAAATAGAATGATGATTATGTCAAAAAAACTCATTTCTTTGTTTAGTTAGCCAAAAAATGATGAAAAGTCAAATTGAAACAGAAATAAATATTGCTCCTTTTAGTGGAATGAAAATTCCAACACATATACTAAGGAATTCTCATTCCATTCATGTACAAAATCAATCATTGAACCAAACACTACCTAATATTCTAAGTGATGGTAAAAGCAAATGTGCCTTGATTAGCAATTAAATAAATCAAATCAGAAATTGAAATCATTTAGAAAACAAGAACATGTAAACAGATTGACAAAACTAGGATCTGAGTAGTAGAGAAGAAAAAAAATGGATTCCTACACCATTTGGGGCATATCCCACTTAAATATTTACATTGAAACAAAAAGCTGTTGGCTGCACATCATTCAAAAAGGGTTACATGAATGAATACTTCCCTGTCTGTGTTATCTTTCTATTCTTTCTTCCATTTCTTCCCAACTATATCAATAATTCTTCTATTCTCTAACGGCCTCACAAAATGGAAAGCACAATAAAAGGAACAAAAAATAGGGGCTTACCCTGAAGATGTTTGCTTCACAAACTATCATGATTGCCAAAAAAGTTCAAAGTTGTTACTATGCAACGGACCATCTTGAATCTCCAGATTTGTGACATGCCAATCTATGAGGCGAGATTGGATGCATTTACACAAAACCAGACCAATTGGGAAAGTCCACCATTCACCTTCGTCCCTGCACCCAAAGCAACAACAGGGAAAAAAGTTAGTTTTAGTATCTTCTAAATGAATGCTTCTTCGTCTCCCCCCCAGACATCAAAAATATTTTCACATGCTGAAATTCCACGGCTAAAAGTTCGGAAGTCTTTTACTTGACTGGCCGTTATAGTGAACAAAACTGCAAATAAACGCAACCACCTGGTGCAAGACCATAACAAAACTGCAAATAAACGCAACCACCTGGTGCAAGACCATTACCGAATCAATGCGTAAAGGACAATGAAATACAAAATAATAAACTCGCACATCTCTAGTCACTAATCAAAAGCTTTGAATTGTTTGCATGGCAATTCAGATGATCTAATGAAAAAAGATGACGTGAAAAATAAGATCCATTATCTCATCACTATGCACAATGTAAGATATATCTGTTTTAGTATCAACAGATTTCAGTTCAATAATTGCAGCCACATGCTAACAGGGTAATATAGCCGCTTACGACATTAACCAATCACGTAACATTCCACAAGGCATACACACATGCAAGACAAGCAGAACGCCTAGGTCCATGACTGTAAAGAGCATTGATGGCAGCAGGGAATGGAAGCAAAATCCCAAGCGGTAAAACAAACAAAACTAGAAAGACTTCTAACAATGAAATTGAGTATAGCTGGAGCAAAGTAAACAAAACTAAGTGGAAGTCTCCTAAAAGGATCATTGAGATGACCAAACCAACAAGATCCTGCAAGAAGCCATAAAGATGTCCTGACAAGATCAATTTAAAATTGCCTCCAAGAAAATCGCCAATTGATTGTAACTAGAAATACAGCCCCACACACACCCACAAAACTGCACAAGATTAAAACACTACATGGTGTCCAACAAGTTTAGTGTTGTGAGTTATAAAAGAAAGTGGGTAGAATATATTCATCTTCTCCTCGAGCATTTTTAAGCCGTTAGAATCAACAATTCCACCACACGTCTTGTTCTGCCTCAAAACATTTTCACTGCTTCTCTGGCTTTGGCATAAGAGCGTTTCTACTCTCTGACAATTCACTGTGTTATATTTACAAAGGCCGCTTGAACTGCATAATGTATACAGGGAAAAGGGAGAAAATAATAAAACTCAATACCACTAGTATTGACAATCCACTGCATTTTATTTACAAATGCAGCTTGAACTGCAAAAGGTTTACAGGGAAAAGGAAATTGAAAAAAAATTAAAACTAGTCAATGTTTGTGAGCATATGCATATGCGTGGGCAGCATGAATCATAAGGTTCCCTACAGGAAACTTGTGGCAACTTTTTATTTATTTTCCCTTCCAACATCAGCTTCAGTCATGCCACATAAATGAGTATTTCTTCATCTAACATAATGCCCATTTGTAGACTTCAACTATAGTACTGTCACCAATTTTGTGATGATGTACATTGTATTATCATATGCACACCGAAAAAAATGATAATACCACTAGTTTTTGGGTGACTATAGGCATTGTGCGGAATCTCGAAAATGGACAGTGAACCATCCTGGGGTGGTGTGGTGCAGGTTCAAGAACAAAGTGATACTACCCCAGGGCTGCATATATATCTTCTGTTAACTTAGGGAACCCATGTCAACACATGATAACTGGTAAGATGTGGGATATCTATCCAACCCCTATACCCAAATCAAAAACTTGAACCTTCTACAATCTGATGACCCATACTTTCTGCTACCTAAGAAGAAAAAGCTCGTGTTTAACAGTAAAGAATGTCTTCTTGCATATCATGCGGATAGTAAGACAAAATTCCCGTTTCAACTAAATCCAATATAATTTCAAATATATCCCCAAGTAATTATGAGATCCTGCATTACATCGGTGTACAAATTAGAATATTTTCTCTTTTTTTAAAAGTAAATGCTATATAAGGGTATTAAGGGACTACCAATCATATAAAGTGGGAAAACCCCTAACAAAAGAGGAAGAAAAACAAAGAGACTGCCACCAAAAAACGAGGCAACCAACAAAAAGCTCCTACACAGCCAAAGGAGCACAACACAACTAAAAAAATCTAAAAAATCAACAATATAATCCACTGGCGAAACCCCTCTAAGTTTATCTATAAGAACGCCTTGGCATTGGCCTTCAACCTGTACAACAACGCCTCCACGTTATCAAAATATCTTCAGTTATACTTCAGTAAAGTTAGCCACATCAAGCAAAAAGAATCCAAAAGCCACGCCTACCTTCTCCTACTCGACACCCTACTCCCCTTTCCAACCCAGTAAGACATCAATCACCTTCTTCCCAAAACTCAATCAACAACAAATAGAATCAAAACAAAACCCCACAACTCCCTAAAAAATTACAATTTATAAGAAGATGAGACATTGACCTCCTTATGCACACAACACGAATTAGTCAGCATGTTGTTTGTACGAACAAAATTACCAATAGTAAGAATCTTACCGTGCACAGCTGACCAAACAAGAAGATGGAGAGTTTACAATACATATAAACATATTTAGATTTTTAAAAACAATGTCCATGTATATCTGCATATGTACCCAACATTTGGGCGCGTGTTCATGAATCACAAAAACATTACCGTGACAGTTGGTCTGTTCTTGCTACTTCATCACTCCTATCGAGGGATGCCTGCTCAGTTTCTTCTTCAGCAGTGTATACCAAAAGTCCATATTGACAATAACCACAAGATGTAGCTTGAAACCAGGCAAGATCAACACGCACACCATAGATCCTCAAAGTAGGATTGACATGAGTGTCGAGCCATCTATGGACAGGCCGTAACATTACTTTTAGGCGCCCCTGACGTACCAAGTGCAGTTGTGCATTTAAACCAGCCAC
Organism: Heliamphora exappendiculata; assembly: GCA_034768845.1. Lineage (NCBI taxonomy): Eukaryota > Viridiplantae > Streptophyta > Magnoliopsida > Ericales > Sarraceniaceae > Heliamphora > Heliamphora exappendiculata. The sequence goes on along the minus strand of JAOTRH010000013.1, from coordinate 3,638,328 downwards.
AAAGCGGTACCAAGTAGTGGGTGGCATAGACTGAAAGAAAAAAACATACCAATTAAAAGAATTTTATTAGGATATAACATATTAAGGAAGAGGCACTTTTTGCCAAAGGGTAACTCAAAACACTTTGCATCAAATAACAACCTGACCCATGAGACTACTAATAATGTTATCACTGTGAAGTGAGAAAGGAGCCATGTAACTTCCATAACCTCCAAAAAGCAAGGAAATTGGAAACTATTGTTTTAGGCGAGGAAGATCAGTTCTCTTTTCATCCCCTCCGAGAAAGAAGTCCACATATGCTAGCATTAGATCAGATGTTACGGCTACCAATAGTGATACAGTCCAAAAACTAAAACCTCTAAGCTCGAGAAGTTTCTGAATTTCATCGCCCCACATGCTATTTTTGTCAAATTCAGTAGTAAATTGATAAGGGAAAGAAATACAAATTAATCTTTTTTATTGAAAACCGTATGTTTCAACAATAAATGCATGCCATAAGAACAAGGCACCATCCAAATTAATTTTATAATATGTAAAATAATAGAGTATTGATATGGTATAATATGTGAGCTTTACGTACAACAAAATTCAATTATGAGAGTTGATATTTCCAAATCACAACCAGGAAAAATTAAAGTAGTGAATAAAATGCTCAATATGTCTCATCTATTATGCTGCATACAGATGAGGAAGCAGAATACCCAACAAGATAGTACTGAATTAGAAATTCTGACATGGATAAAAATGCTTGAATTATTTGAAAAAATAAATTCATGTTCACCACCGC
>JAOTRH010000013.1:3609781-3625805 GCA_034768845.1 Heliamphora exappendiculata | reverse complement strand
ATATTCCTTTTTGCTTACACTTTTTTTTAATTTTAGTGCCCGAATATTTAAAAAGTTAGCTCCGTAAAAAAAATATTTTTTAAGTCATATCAATTGATATCACTAAAAAGTTCACTAATTTTTTTACTTCTTCTAATAAAAAATTTATAAATATATCAAATATTTTTAATCCTTTTTGCAATGAAATTACTACAATATCCTTAATTAAAAAATTAAATTTATTATAAAAACAAAAAAAAATCATGCTATTATTTCAAATACTACCGTTCAAAAGCAAGAATTAATGGTACATTACACATTTTAACAAAAAAAATATCCTAAATAAATTATTCTAAGCAATTTAATCTTTTTTCTTTCACTCTTTTCTATAAAAAAAAAGTTAAAAATCTTAAAAATCAAGCATTTTAGACATCTTAAACTTGGACTAAATCAATACACACAGATTTTATTATTTTATGCTATAAATTTAAATTTAACAAATATTTATAATTTTTTTAAAAAAATATTAATCACATCTTTTTAATAAATACCCCCAATGTGTAAAAGTTATAGATAGAAAAAATCAAGTCACCATACTTAAGAGGTATGTTCAATTAATACCTAAAAGGTCAAAAGTCACGTAGTTATAAATTTAGAGAGTAATCTTACAATAAAAGAGAAATAGCTATTACACATTTAAAAGTTACATAATATGTATGCATTTGTTGAGTGCATCACATCAATATACTAACGTGGTATTGTTTATATATAAAATAATTTTTCTGTAATGCAATTACAAAATTAATGATAACTTTATAATTGTAACATTGACCCGTTTGGGTGACCTTTTATAAGTTAAAAAATAAATTACGTCATTTGAGTAACTAAATAAATTAAAAATAAAATAATAAGAAAATAAACAAATAAACAAATAAGTTTGTTTGGGTAGCCAAATAAGTAAATAAGTTGACTTATAAACCAAATAAGTTAGTTTATAAGTTGGCTTATAAGTAAATAAGCAAATAAGTTCGTTGTGATAGCTGACTTATAAGAAAATAAACAAATAAATCACAAGCCATCTAAATAAACTTACTTATTTAAAATTTAATTTATTTACTAATAAATAAATAAGTTAATAAATAAATAAATAGATCTATCCAAACGGAGCCATTATTGTTATCGTTAAGAGGACGGTGATTAATGGGTGGAAAATTTGTAATGGTTTGCTACCCTTGTAACATTATTACTATCATTGTAACATTTTTGCTATCCTTTTGTATAAATTGTATTAATATATTTAAAAGTAGTAATTCCAATTTCACAAATGCTTATTGATATTAAATTTTTTGTCAACTAATTTAATTAGCTTGACTCATAAGCCCAGTAACCATTCATATATTAAGATTTTTTCTTGAAATGTCGTTTGGCCTTTTTGCTTCAATTAGTTAAATAAGCTGTTGCAATTTTTTTTCTTTTTAATTATTTTGCATGTAATTTAACAAAAAATTCAATTTTTTTTGTACGTTATCTTTTAATTTGATTTTAAAACGTTAAATATGGTATTTTCTTTTTTCATTTTAAATTTATTTTGCAGCTTTTTATAAAAAAATATTTTTTTATTAAGTATTATAATGTTATTTATTACAATATATTTCAAGTTCATTTATAATCGGAGTAGATTTTTGTTTTCTGAAAAATAAGAGAAAAATAAATTTGACTTTCTTAAAGGGGAAAAAAACCGACAAGTAAGCATGTGTTTGAATTAGCTTTTTTTAGTAATTTTTAAGTTTTTTAGCTTTTTTAGATAAAAGTAGATGTCAAATTATGACTTTTTGTGTGAGAAAAAAGTTAAAAAGCCAAACTAAGGCAAATTAAGTTGCTTTTTTTTGTTAAAAAAAGCCAAAAAACTTAATTTTTAAGTCAGGCCAAACATAAACTAAGAAATGTTTGTGTAAAACTGACTTTCAAAACTGGATTAATGTTAACTACGGATGTAAAAATGATATCTGTAATTCTATAAAATTCTTTTTTTTGATTTATTTGTGTCTTTTTTATATAATTTTTTTAATTTTTTTAAGTTTACTCTGATAAGAAAAATTAAAATTGTAATTTGCAGGGTAGCTTTGTGGTTAAATGGTTGAAAATAAGATCTTCATTTTGAGATAATTTTTTAAAATGTCATATTTAACTCTAACTAATTTTGGGAATTTTCTAGCTTGACCGATATGCGTGTTTTTTCGAAATAATTATGTGTTCAGAATTTATTTGAATTTATTTTATTTATTATTTTTAAATTAAAATATTATACTTTTTCGAGTTGTTGGATGAATAGAAACCAAAGAATAAATTATTTTAAGAACAAATAAAATATGCAGTGATTATGTGTGTTCAAAATTTATTTGAGTTTAATTTATTTTTTGTACTGGCATGTTCTTAATTAGAATATTATAATTTTTGTATAACAATATATGTGAACCATTTAATCAATAACTTAAATAATGCGTTGAACAACGCAATTCAAAATGTCAAAATTCAAGTTATTAGTTTTAGGCCACAAGTTATTTATAAACTAAATTTAATTTTTATCTTCCACCGAAGTAGGATAAAATATCACAATATTTTTCATTCAATTACGCGACGAATTTTGCTAATTGGGATAGGTATGACAGCCCATTAGTGATTACAGAATATTTTATTACCATGCACAAAATATACAAATTCAAGGTTTTTACTTCTCTATTCACGTCGTAACAAAAATTGTCAGAAAATCAGAGTTAATCGTGATACTATTTTTTTTCTTTTCAAAATGCCATTATTAAGATAATAGCGACCATATTACAATGTACCCAAAGTGAGATAAATATCATAATATCTTATTTATTTACAACTATATATAAATTTATAGGACTTTTAAGATTCATGGATAATGAATTTCTACTAGTGATATGATGTATTAATAATGCAATTTGACTCAAAATATTTGAGTTACAGTAAATCTTAAATTTGATACCACGTATATTGTGATACTTTATTCCGCATCGATAAAAAATAAATTAAGCTGAAAAACAAAGTGAGATACAGTAAATCTTAGCTTTGAAAAATATTTGGGTTATTACTAATAATTTAAATTTAAGTATTTTGAACAGTATTATTAGATAATTTGTTAAAATTATTGGACTAGTGGTCCACTTGGATCGTTATAAATGGTATCAGTGTCAACTTGATTTTGGTACAGAACTCCGTAGTGATATGAGTAAAAGAATAGAGATTATAGAGAGAGGTAAATGTCTCGAGCTTATATATACAGTTTGCACGTTTATGAACTAATTTGTGTCTACTAATTGATTGCAATCTAAACATCTAAATCGGGAAAAGTACGTAAACCACGCAGCGATAACGCCGATTATTTGAGTGAATAATATTGAGATATCTCATCTCACATTAATAGAAGATAGAAATTAAATATGATATATAAAAAAAACTTATAAACTACTTATAATGACTTGAATTTAAGAATTTTGAACAGTATTATTAGACACTTTATTCAAATTATTGAGACAGTGGTCATCTTAGATTATCACACTTTATACTTGTCTTGATGAATAAAATCAAAAGTATAAAATATTTTAAGAAAAAACAAAAATGACAACTAAATAAAAATAAATTATATAAAACAAATAAGTAAGTTATTATTTTATTTGATGCCCATAACCTTATATCCTATTTATTTGGAGGAATTAGAGAATGGGAGAATTGAACTAACAAATAAGGCTAGTCCACTAAATATTATTTGTCAGTTTAATTATGAGTCCCAAATTTATATTATAAGACTGAAATTAATAATTTAATGAAAAAATAAATTGTAATCCTCTCATTTATAGTATTAATATTACTATAAATTGTAATTCTTTATTGGTATTTTTATTATTAAAATTTGAATTATTATTTTTATTATCAAATGTCATATATAGGTGTACAACTCTTACCTATTTTTAATTTCACTCTAATTGAATATGGACCAAAACTTTTACTATAATCATAATTACATTGCTATATAAGCAATATATGAACCCCTAATATTACTAGTCTTACTAGTCTTTTTTATTTTATTCAATTTTACGAGCATTTTAAGTCATGCTATGCACGAAATAAAATAAATATATTTTAATAATATATTAAATATTTGAATTTTGATTGAGTTATTAAAAAGTAAGATAATATAAATTATGCTTGTGAAGAAAATATTGAGAAAGTTATTTTCATGTTTATTAGGATTAAAAAAAATTTAAAATTATTTAATTTGTATGTAACAACATCGATTAAAAAATCACAAAATAATTTCAGTTTTACACTAATTCCGCTCCTCTTTTTTTAGATGATAATACAATGTGCGTCTGCAATTCAAATTATTTATTCAAAAATTTATTTTTAAATTTTTAGTATATATAAGCTAATAACATGATCATTATGTCATAAAATCTATAAAAGATAAGTATGAATTTTACATATCTTTATAATTTCTTACAACTACACTTCAAAAAATCATTTTATTTTTTAAAACTATTTTGTATGATTAATTATATTTAATTTCACTTTGCTTGATTTTATTTTGAGTTTCTTATATTATTAAGATAATTCAAATTATGATTATTACATCAAAAACTTACATAATGTTGATATTAAATCGTTTATATCACTAACATATTTTAATTTTAGGAATTACATATTGTAAAATTGGAATGTATATTGTGATAAAAGATATAAATTAAAATGAAGAGAGAGAATTTAAAAAAATAAAAACTTCTCACAAATTCTTAAATCCTATGGTAAACATATTAAGAAAACTAAAAAATTAATAATTAAATATATTATTTTATCTAAATAAAAATTAAATAGGTGAATAGAGTCCCAAATAAAGAAATATAAATATAGGATGTATATATATATATAATTATCATAATTTAATAGTATTTAATAATTAATGTTTAAAATTTGATTTTATAAAAATAGTAGAAAATAGATGTACTTAGACTTTCCATAATTTATATTTAATTCTTTTTTTATATATATAATTAATTAAAATTATAAATTAAATATCTAAATAATATTACCATATCGATTAATGAATTAATAATTAATGTGAGAACCAATAATTTATTAACATATATATTTATGTATTTAATAAATTCAAAATTTTATAAAAATTAGATTGGGAGTTTAATCTTTAAAGAGTTACTTATATTTTGTTATGATATATAGTATAGATTCAAAATAACAAAGAAGCCCTATGTGGGGACTTTTGGAAAACGCTTACGAGAAATTATAAAAATTTAAACTAATTATCAAAATAAAATGATATCATCGGTGATGATTACTCTGTGCAGAATAATTACAACGGAATACTTTCTAAGAATATTTTTACCAATTTATAGAACCAGAAAACATAGTAATAGGAGAATTTTTTTTTAATTTTTGATTTTTTTTTGAAAATTTCTTAATGAAAGAAATTAAAAAGTAAATAAAAAAATTAAAAGATTAAAAAATTCAGTAAAAAGCAAAATAAACAATATAAAATTTGAAACTTATTAGTTTTTTTTTTCTTTTGAAAACACATGTTGCTAAACAAAACAACTTTTCCAGCTTAACTTAATTAGATATGCCAAAAAAAGTATGACAGTTGAATCAAATAAAAAAATAATTAAATAATTTATTATTCTAAACCAAACCTAAACTCCCCTTAACCTTTAGGAATTAGATAGGTTTTTAGATTTACTTTACAATGTTTACCGATTCAAGTCTTTGTGTTGTTTAAAAATTTGAATCTTCAGGGGATTATTAGAGATTTGTCAGCAATTTGACAAGAAACACCCAATTATGAAAAGCTACAAAAATTCCCTAATTTTGCGTGATTTGCCTAACTCTAATCTCTACCACTTGCAGAACAGAACATAAATAATATTGTTTTTACCGTTGGACAGGAAATCATGGTCTTGGGTCAAACAAATGTCGCTTAAAGGCCAACCTAGTGGCAGGTTAGAAACTAAAGACTCCATTTTTTAAGAATTGATTACGCTTATCTGAATTCTGAAAGGTAGATGGAAAATTATTAGGTATACTTGGAGTATATTACCTAAGCGATATTATATGATATTTTTAATAAATAAATTATTATAATTTATATAATGTAGGTTATTTTTTATCTTCTAATCACCCAATAAAGATAAATTATTATTTTTTTTACTAAAATAAATTATTATTACTATATTAATTGAGAGTACTACGTGAACTTACCACATGTACTTCTAGAGCACAAAATAATGACTCTTGAAAGATTTAGGTGAATTGGGTTTTTTTTTTAATAAGAAATTTTATATTTCTTAGTCTCAATGTAATAAAAGTTATTGAATCATTTAACGGTACCGAGGTTCAATAATCTTAATATATATTTAATAATTAGGAGTGTATTGGAAGAGAAAAATATGTGAATTTCAAAATAAACGATCCCTTACCAATTTAGCGATCATATATTGTTCAATTAAAAAATGTGTCCCCACGAACCCAATTCCCAAAAGTATTATAGGAAAAAACGAAACACAAGAAATTAAGTAAAATATAAGTTATTTACTTTTCAAAGAAAGGTGAGTCCACAAGGAAAATGGAGAGAGAATGTATTTTATTAATTTAAATATAAAAAAAACGTTGATGGAGCCTACAATTTCTTGTAACAGCTAAACATGCATTGACTTCGTTTGGTAAAACGATTTAACCTCAGTTTTTTTTATTTATTAATTTATAATCCTGGTATGTTGTCAATTTTATTGAGCACAATTGAGATTGTTGTAATACGGGTTGGGAATTTTTGGCACGATACGTTAATACGATTTGAATTTTACATGAAATTTGAGAGTTAGAATTGACTATTTTTCGATACGAATTTAAAAATAAAATGATCCGATAACTAATTTAATAAATAAATTGAGTTATTGTTGAACTCGCAGAATCTAAAAATAACTCATTTAATTCGTTTAATTTTTTTATTATAATTTTTCCATCAATTATTTATATTTTGGAGTTATTTGCGCATGGATCATATTGATCTTTTATTGAACTATTTAAAGTCTTTTTGCATGTTGTTTGAAGTTTTTCATTCTTATAAATTAAGTGATTTTATGATTGAAATATATATATATAATTAAAAATGTGACATTGTTATTAAGTACGTTAATATAATGTAACAGATTAACTTTGTATAAGTAGATAGTGTTAGTGTTAAAAAAAATATATTTAATTAAATAAATAGTGTTAATGTTAAAAAAATTTTAACACAAATTCAATATAATACGACACGAACACAGCACCACACAAAACAACAAGATGTTGGTCCCTAAGTTGTAATATATGGTGTGTATATATATAAATATAAATCTACTAAAACTAGTTGTAAGTGGATTGGTTAATAAGTTTTGTTTTTATTTTATCTTAATAATTTTAAAAATTTATAATAATGAGTAAAGTGGGTCGAATTACCAATGAGCCGAACCCAGCTATTTTGGGCCCAAGCCCACGTTTTGACAGCCTCTTGGCCTTGTCCGGATGAATAGGTTGGATCAAAATTAGCGACCAACTAAAATAGTTTTTTTTTTCTTTTTGTCAAAATGTCTGATATGTTGTTATTTTTTATTTTTAAATTATAATATTTGACATAACAGCGCCTTTTTTAAAAAAAAATAAAGATAAATTTTCAATTGAGGGTATTATAGTTATTTTACTCCAAAAATTAGTATTTATAATGTGTATAAATAAATTTCTTGAAAAAAATAAAAAAAAACAATTCATGGACTTTTTGGTGATGGTAAACAATCTGGCTTAAAAGTTGATCTTTTTCTAAATAAATTAGCATTTTGGAGATGCCAAACGAAGACTAAGAATTAATTTTTGCAAATTTTGAAGTAAAAAAAAGTGATAGAATTTCAAAACTTGATCAGAACAAAGCAAGGTGTTCACTTTATATAATAGTGTTTCTGTGCGTGTACACTGGAAATTAATTAGGTTTAAAAACACTTTCAACACAATTTAATAGTAAAATTAATTTATTTGATTATTAAGAGTAGCAATTTAATAGAAAAATTAAGTAGTCTCCTTATCAATTATCATCATTAATGATTTTCATTAAATTCACTTTTTTGGTTGAATGAATTCGACTCACTTTTAATTTTAACTAAAAATAAAGAAAATCAATATATTTAAATAAATATACTAAATAAATAATACTTGTTGGACAGCTATATATTAATAATATTTTTTTAAATAGGAGAAAGAAAGAAAAACTGAGTTTGAAATAAAAATAGAGAAAAAGAGAGAATTTAAAATGAAAAGAGAGAAAACTTAAATTTTAAATAAAAGGTCAAGTTTGGCAACTTGGATTTATGTCAAATTTATTGCTTAAATTCTTTTTTTAAGCCAAATAAGTAAAAAATGTGTTTGGTAAACCGTGAAAGTGATTTAAAACTAAAAGACAATAAACAAAATTTTTTTGCTTAAAATCATTTTAAGTCAAAAGATTAAAAAAAAAAATGACAAAAAACTTTAAATGAAAAAATATATATATTATAATTTTTTTAAAAATTATTTGTATATATATATATATCTTGTTTAATAAATTACGACAAGACTATTATTCCAAAAAGATAAAGTTTGAAATATGATAATCTATTTATTTTATTTCAAATCAAACCTTCAATGTAACTCTATTTCAGAGAAAATTAATTAACCATCCTCTCTAAGCTCATATATTAGAGATTACGAGCATTTGATTCATTAAATTAATATAAAGGATGGAGAAAAGTATAGAATATCAGATAAATTCTTTTTTTAAATGTAAAAATATAGACGTAAATTAAATTATTGAGTTTTGAAAGAAAGTGGATAAGCATTTTCAACACATTGGAAAATGTTTGAAATATAAAAAATATATATATATATATGTGTCGTTAGAATTTGTGTAAATGGTAAAATCTTAAAAACTCATTTTTTTGAATATTTTTCTATTATTTTGTTTTCCTTTCTTCCGAATTTTGAAACGGGCACCCATTCGGTTCCCGAGATAAATTGGGCCTACACGTTTGGAAAACCATGGGCTCACTCTTGTTGTAATTGATTTATGGGTTAGTTAGCAGAAGTTATTTCCCAAGGAATTGAAGTAAAAAGGTTGAGAACCGTTCACTGTGATAACACAGTTTAAAGCTGGGTTTTTGTTTAAAGCGTTGGAAAAAATTAAACAAAATAGTTTGCAGCGAAATAAATATTTTTTTTCTCTTTTTGTGTTTGATTAAATGAGCTCAATAATAACATCATTAAAATAATCAATCAAAACTGCAATACGTTGATTTTTGCGTGAAAAATCTATAAGGAGAAAAATTGAGAGACTAAAATTCGATTCTAAATCTTTATTATGTTAAAATAATGAGTTTACATATTGAACTCTTTAGACACACTCAAAAAATGACAGTATCAAGAATAATATTATCGAGATAACAAAATATTGAATATTCATCACCGTAAGGTGAATTCTAACTGAAAAATAAAATTAAGTTTAGATCTCAACAATTGATAATAAAATCGTTGGTTAACAAGAATCAAGTGCCGAGAGTATGCTCCTAAAATTTTGGGATTATCGGACTTCGTTTGACATCCGATCCATGCACAAATGAGGGCTGTTTCTAACCTTGCCAGATTCCTCGCGCGCACTGTTGCGCCACTGCTTGATGGATTAGCCAATCCGGAGAATGCTTCTCCAATCCAAGATTCCACTGAATCTCAAAATCAGAAGAATTGATTTTGCTTTTTGGTTTTGATATGTTTAGCCACCAAACCCTCTAGGGGTTTATATAGTCTAGCCTGTTAAGGCTATTAACCAATCAAAAAAGTTTTTTTTTAACAAATTAGGAGTTCTAAAGCAACAAGGGTTTTAAAAATTCACTAGGCAATTAATTCTTTTTTTTAATAATATTTTTAATAAAATATTATTTTTAATTTAATTATATTATACTCCTAATATAATTGTGCTACCCCAAATAGGGTGGACACCAACATAAAGTTGTTTTAAGACTCCATTTATTTTGACGTGAAATAATTTTTAATAAAATATTTTATTTATTTTTCTGTTTTGGTTAAAAATATTTTTTAGTAAAATATTTTACATTACAATAATAAAAATAACTTGCATAAAAAAATGTGTAAGTCATTTTTCGTGTCAGTAACGGCAATTGTGGTAGTAATAACGACAGTGATAGTAGTGATGACAATTAAGGCAGCAATGGTGATGGTGATGGTGATAGTGATGATAATGGTGATAGTAGAGGTAATGGTGATGATGGAAGAAGAGGAGTGGGGGAGGAGGAAAAGGAGGTGGCAACAATAGTGGTGAAGTGGAGGTGGCAATAGTTGTGGAGATAGGGACAACTGTGGTGGTGACAGTTGAAGGGATATGGTGGCATTGATGGCGATAGTAGCGACAAAGGTAGTCACAGATGTGGTGGCAGCAACAACGATGGTAGATACTATGAAAATATAATTTATGATAATTTTTAAATATTATTTAATTATTCTGAGTTTTTTATCTACCTACTGAATATAGCGTAATTTGGTATCACACCAATCAAGTATTAGCTTAGAATAATGGTGTATCAGTACTGATGATTATATTTGTACATAAAATAAAGTTGTACCAGTACTAATAGAAACATTAATATTAGAATAGATATTTATATTTGAAATGAATAGAACCAAAAATTAAAAAAATATATATTGTAAAAATTTATTATTGTAAGAACAAAATCATTTACTCTTTGTAAAACATGTAAATAAATTCAGACTTTTTTGAGTTATTAATAGCATCAAACCTCCTATAAAAAAAAGCATCAAACCTAGCAAAATATTATTGCTATAATTGTTAATTATTATTTTTATTACCTATATATAAGCATCGGCTGTTAAAAATTCAGTTGATTATCATAATTGTAGATTTATCATGCGTGGTCATCAAATATTGAAAATATAATTTACAGTAACTTTTAAATGCATCCAATAATTATTGAATTATCATTTATTTGCCATATTTTAGAATTGGCTTTGTTATCTAATAAATGTATTTTAGTTATATATTATTTTTAGAGAATTAGAATGAGTAAAAATTTTAACACGTGACTAATCATTAAGTATCAATTGATGTTTGGATTTCTACTAAAAAAAAATTCTTGTATAATTTGTTTACTCTTTAGTCACGACTCTTTTCGTCTTATAGTACATTATAATTCTGCCATCTTTGTGATTATGCATATTATATTTATTATAATTTTACTATCTTTGTAGTTATGCAAATTATATTTATTGTAATTTTACTTGTGTAATTCTATTGATAAATATTTGTGCTGTCATCATCACACACTATGTATCATGTAATCTTATTTGAAGTTATTTTTGTCCGTCTTTAATCAATTTATTGGCTCCGCCATGGCTCACAAATCATAAGGTCATTTTGTAGTGAAGGATTGAAGGGTATTAGTGGGGAGCATCATTTATATTGATCTAATGTTTAGATGCAAAATAAAGGTTTATACACACACACACGCGTGAAGAAATAGTCCGAATTGGGCATCCAATCCTTTTTACGAGGAATAACTACTGAAAAGAGGAGTAGGATAGGAAGAAAAGAAATTGGAGAGTAGAATGCTAATTAACATAAAATGATAATTTTACTCTTAAATTTTACTTTTGCAGTATTATTTTTCATGAAAAACTTAATCCATCCTAATTATACTTCCAATACAAACATGGCCTGGCGATTCACAAGCTTGAAGGAAAGTGTGCAAAAGCTTTTCCTTCAGTTGAGTCACAGCTGAAGAAAAAACAATATAATGGTGTAACAATGATGAAGTGTATATATGTAGAAAGGAAAAAACACAGATTGTGAAGCATGAGGCTGAACTTTTACACCATATTTAAAAATTGACAGAGCAAAAGCAATTTCTGCTGGTCCAAGAAAAGGAATATAAAGAAAATGAAGGTAACATCATGTCTTTCTTTTTCATCAAATAATGGCAAAATTTTACTGGGTGTTAATTTTCACATATCACATGCCAGTTTACTGATTCAGGTTTCGTCTGGTAATCTCGTTTATGTTAGGCATGTGGAATTTGAATATATTCTTTGAAGTTTGTCTTATAATCCGACTTATTTAAGAGATGTTACGGTTTAAAATGAATTTTTTGTGAAATTTAGTTCATAGTGGGTCTTTATATTTGTTGCTTCTTTAGTGTTTCTAATTAATTTTTTAAATTTTGTATCATCTTTTCTTATGGCGAAAGCCACCGCAATTCCGAAGATGTAACCCTAGTTTTGGGTGAACTACTTAAAATCGTATCTTCTGTGTGTAATTACATTATTTCTTCTTAGTTGTTTTTCTGTTTTTTACCATAACAATTTAATTCAATTTTTTTTATTTAAACTAAATAAGCAAAAGATTTGTATGGTAAAAAAGGTTATTTTATGTTTTTTTTTAAAAAAATTAAACTAAATAAGCCAAATATTTGTATGGTAAAAAGGGTTATTTTATAAAAGTCACCATGCAAAGAGAAAACGTTTATAATTTGACAATTAACTTTTCATAATCTTATGTAAAAAAGTTAAAAACTTAGTTTTAAGACAACATCAAACGCAGTTTAGAGTATCTTGTTGGAGGTTCAAATTTCAAATTAAATTGTTGAAATCCTTTTTAAGACGACATCAAACGCAGTTTAGAGTGCGTTGTTGGAGGTTCAAATTTTAAATCAAATTGTTGCATTGCTTTTTAAGACAACATCAAACGCAATTTAGAGTGCGTTGTTGGAGGTTCAAATTTCAAATTAAATTGTTGCATTGCTTTAACACGATACCTTTTTGCGTTATTATATCACTTGATAGTCAATTGATTGGGACAAATGTTAAGTTTAATTAATTTAATTTGATATATCACTCGATAGTGATGGATATATTTTGCTCAATAATTTGGCCAATGTCACCTTTTGAGCTTCCATTTTTAGAGAAAAAGAGAGAGAGGCAGCAGGGATTGGGAAGAGGAAAAGATCAAGTATTATTTATTCAGTCCTGACTCTAATAATTGCCTCTGATTAACTCTAAAGGAAGAATGGATGCAAATCAAGGGCAACAAATGAACCCTTCAAGCAATTTGTAATGTCCATATTTCACTTATGATCTCAAGGTAAATTAATCTTTTTGGAGAAAATTTGAGGTATTATATTGTTTGCAAGGAATTACACTAAAAGAAGTAGATGTCTTGAATTCTAACTCTTTTTAATTTTTTCGAGTCACTTGTACAAAATTATAAAAATTATCATAGGTCTTGACTTTGTCCGGTCTGTCTACGTATGCAATGAGGCATAGATAGACTCAAAATTTCTCATAAAGAGGTTCTTCACCATCAAAAAAGAAAAAAAAAAAAGGTTACATTGATCTTAGTGATTTTTTTCCCTTATCAAATTTGATCAAAATTGTGCAAAGCTCCCAAGTTGTTGGCTTTATTTATGATCTCAATTGCCTGTTTACTATTGTGGAAGTTGCAGAATTTGTTGTGGAAATAGGTCTCTCCTCTTATTACCCAAAAATAGAAAAGGAAAATGTAAAATCAAGACAGATGGGGCAGAGTGTGAGGAATTGGAGTTGTTGGAATCAGAGTAAGATAGGTTGGCTATGCGGTCCCAGTGTTATAGAGTGGGTTTGAGTTATGTAAATCAGTCTTTTCTCTTCTTTTTTTCAAAAAATATTTTCTGTTCTTTAATTATTTTCTTTTTCAGTTTTTAATTATTATTACTTTTTAGAAACTTATTTTTTTTTTAAATTATTATTACTAGCTATTTCTCTTCATTTGTCATCAAGGAATTGCATAAGACAATCTCCTTTATGATGGTAGGACTTATAATTATATCAGCTTCATAGAATAATAATCAAACCCATCAGTCATGCCTTTTGGTGATCAACTAATGGGAACACTTCTTTGTCAAGTTAAAGATTCTTGGGCCAAAGTCCAAACAATTAATCATAATGTTTGGTAAGAAACATTCATCATAATTAAGAAATATCCCAAATCTCAGAGGGTGGCATAAGCCAAAACAAATTTGAATTGGTCATTATGAATCACTGACATGTGTGAACCAAAAAACCAAAGTAAACTTTAATTTGCGTCATGTGTTGAACATGTGACAGTGGACTGGGTCCCTTTTATTTTTAGCTATTTACAAGAAATAAAGCTAAGATGAATGTTATATTTGGAAAACACTAGGTCGCAAAGTCAAGCCAGGGGATATATATAGGAAATGGCTTGCCTCTGTTGAGTTTCTAACACTATGATGTTATTAGATCATATTTGTTAATATCGTATCATATTAATTTGTACGTATCAATTTAGAGTAAAATTAATTTATTAATTTTTTTTATTTTGTACTAATTAAAATATTAGTTTGTATTAATTCGTACCGGACATATCGGCCACTATTGAAAAATACAAGATACCTATCAATTCATAATTAAATTTTTTTAAATAATAATTTTTATTTTTTTTTCTTTTTCTTTTTATATTTTGATTCAAGCTTCAAATATATAGAATAAAGAGAATTCTAAAACTAATTCATGTTAAATTATTATTTAAAAATTAAATATTAAATTTCTATTGCTTTTAAGTTAGCAATCTCATTGTAAATAATAAAATTAAAAATTAATTTAGACTAATTAATTAAAATATTGTGTGAGACAAATATATATATATGTTATATTAAAAATTAAAGCGATCTAGATTTAAATTAAAGCAAGTGGATTTCAGCTACAGCGAAGAACCTTACAACCTCACTATGATTTACAAAATGAACTATTCAAACCGCACGGTCCCACAAGCACCCTTTGAGAACCCAAAAACAGATAAACTCAACCGAACTATATGTGAACAGTTCATAAACTCCCCCAGAAGAACACTGGTTCTCTTAAGTAGGGACACAATTGCTGTGCTCTTGGGTTTCTGAAGTTCTAACTCTCTCTCTCTCTCTCTCTCTCTCTCGAGTTTTGTTTGCGTGTGTGTGTGTGTGTGTGTGTGTGTGTGTGTGTGTGTGTGTTTCTCTACTGACTACTGTGCAGCCATGGGAAGAGCTCCTTGCTGTGACAAGACTAAGGTGAAGAAAGGACCATGGTCTCCTGAGGAAGATGCAACTCTCAAGAACTACCTTGAGAAATATGGCACTGGTGGCAATTGGATCGCTTTGCCTCACAAAGCTGGTTTCCTCTCTCTCTCTCTCTCTCTCTCTCTCTCTCTCTCTCTCATGTTGTTGGTCTTGGATTCTTAACTTACCAGTTTCAGGGCAAATTAAGTGTCATGTTAAATTATTCTTTCTTTTGAAGACAAATACTTCAAAACCCACTTGCTTTAATTTCACATTCCTTTCAGAAATCAGCTATAACATGACTATTGGGCAAAAACCCAAATGTTTCCCACTTGCATTTTCCCATCTGTGCCTGAATTTTGGGCGAAAACACAATTTTCAGAAGACTAGATTCAAATGATTTCATTTACTTTTAACATAATAATTTGCTTGTATTGCACTTTTGCCAAAGTCCATTTCTGCCTGCTGTGTTTTGATTTGATCATGATGCTCTACATGCATCGCTAGCTATTAATCCTGCACGTTACAACTTTCCTCCTGTAAATTACCACAAATGATTATTAATTAGTTCAATCTATAAATTAACCCTATTTGTACTTCAAGATTGCACCTTTTCTTCCAATATTAGTATTTAATTTTCCATTTATGCTAAATAGAGATCTTACAGATCACGCATTCTTTTTATCTTGCAGGCCTGAAGCGTTGCGGCAAGAGTTGTCGTCTTAGATGGCTCAATTACCTTAGGCCTAACATCAAACATGGAGGCTTTACTGAAGAGGAAGATAACATTATTTGCACCCTCTATAGTAAACTAGGCAGCAGGCAAGTTGAACACTTATATA
>JAOTRH010000013.1:3576336-3609681 GCA_034768845.1 Heliamphora exappendiculata | reverse complement strand
GCCACCGCCCCACCACCGCCACCACCTCAGCTAGCACTGCCACCGTCACCATCTCATACAAGATCCTTGAGTGGCCTTTGGACCTTCTGCTTCACCTAACCATGCCCTTTTATCGGCAGTCTTCATCCTCACATAATCAAGCTGCTCTGCCGTCGGCGGTGTTTTTCGGTCACGGAATTTTATATATGCCACACCCACCAGAAAACAAGAACCTGGACGCGAATGTCACTTTCCCGACAGGGCTAGTAATCAGCTGAACAATATCAAATCCGGGACAGCAACAATCTGGGGCTATCACTATATCCTGGTTAAGGCTAACCCAGACGAGAACATGAGTGCGAGCCAACTGAGGTAAGCCTGGGGCTGACACATAATAGGTTTTTTTGATCATAGGTCTTGATTGGTCAGACATGATGAACGGCTGTTATTGGGAGTTGTACGATTAGATGGTGTACATTAGCAATCGACCGGAATTACTTCTTGCCTCTGTTATACACAAATGGCACATTTGATTGAAAAGATTTTTATGGAAATTGAATTATGGATAAAATAAAAATAGATAAGTTGTATTATAAACTAAAGTGTCTTGATAGACGGATATGATTGAATACTGGAACACCGAAATTATTGGATATGATTGAATTTTAAAATACGGGATATAAATTCACTTAACAGTGTTGAGGACATTTTGCTTAGTACAGGTTCCCTAAACCTTATTAAAAAAAAAACCCGAAAAATTTATAATGAAATGGCATGAGCTCTGTATCAACTTGCCCACCTTTTAAAAAATAATAATAATTTCAGTCTATTTTGTGCGTGCCTTAATTAATTTTGAGATATTGTTTAGTGATTATTTGAGTAGAGTTAAGTTAAAGGTAGAGTTTTGTTACACACATATTTACCGGACACAGATTCGGATGCGCCTGTCTCACAGGGAGTGGGTCTTACACATTGTGGGTGTGGGTCTCACAGGGAGTGGGTCTTACACATTGTGGGTGTGGGACCCATTCCATGTGGAAAGAATGTGTCTAGTTTTGTGTTTGGATATACATTTTTCTAAAGCTATAATATAGCAATCTTTTTTAGTAACTCTTTGGGATCTCTTATAAATTCCATGATGTGGCAATGGGAGGTTATTAGTGAAAGTAGTGAGTGGGGGGTTTTCATGTAGAACTAAGAGCCCGATGAGGGGAGAATTTTAGGTGTGGTTTGGGAGTGGGAATATTCCGATCCTATTATCATTATGCCTTTGCAACGTTTATGTATTTTGAATTCGTTATCTTGAAGTGATCAAACCTGAGCAGTTTAGATAGTTTGATTTTGAGTTTGTTCCCCAATAGTCATCAATTTGAATCTTTTCAAGACCATTCAAGATTTTTTCAAGTTTGCTTACAAAGCCGATTTGATAAGTTCCTTCAATTTCGATTATTCTTGACTTGGTTTGTTATTATTTATAATAGTACTCATATTAACTTGGTTTATTGTTATTATTTATAAAAATACTCAATATCCAAGTGAAAGATGATCAATTATTTATCCACCCAAGAAGATATCTCATCTCATTTACCATACTTAAAGATCCAATGGTCCATAACAACTTGCTTTTCATGACATTAGCTTCCGATGATCAAATTCTTGATTACTAAGGATAAATCATTTTATACACGCAAAGGTTATAAAAGAAATAGAGGAAGAGTGGAGAAACTTCTTCCAATTATGATTAATTATTTTTTTTCTTTTCAACTAAAAACTAAACTAAAAGCTTTATGAAAAATAAAAACCAAATAAAAAGTTAGTGAAACATATTATCCAAACAAGCAGTAGTGCTCTAATCTCATTGTAAACAGCAAATTTCAGGTTCGAAAATCATGATAGAAAATTTTAAAAATAAATTAAATTTTTATTAAATTTATAAATAGATTATAATCTCTGGTTGGATTTTTAAATTAAAAGAAAACAAATAATCTGATTCTTCCCTTTAAATGTTGCCTCGAGTATTTGGCAACGTATTTTCGAATCAAAAGGTAAAATATCTTTCGAGTTTGACGAAGAATGATAAAATTTGGTTGAGAAAAATTTTCAGCACTTTAAAGCTCTATTTACGGAATTCTTTTAGTTATTTTATAACTCCAAGTATAAGATGTAAACTTCTTTTCATTTAGTAGGGGCACGTCTATTTATAAGAGTGTGAGAGACAGATTTATGAAAAAAATCAAACTCTTGATAATTATTTTTATTTTATTTATTTTTAAAGAGATAATTATTTAAATTTATAATTATCTCTTTTATATTTATTTTTTTAAAGAGATAACTATTAAATGACATAATTATCTTTAATTTAAAGAGATAATTATCCAGTAACATAATTTGTATTTTTATTTTTAAAAAAAAATTAATTATATACTTTAAATTTAATTTAGAAAAAATATTTATTTTTTTCTCTCATGTAATTTTCATGTGCCAAGTGGCTTTAATTTAATTAACAAAGGCTTGTCATATAAAAAAATATACCTTTTACACGTGGCACCATGTAATTGGACCAATCGTGAAATTTAATTTGAAATTACTTTAACACGTGGGAATATTTGATTTGTCAATTATTGTATTAGATTTTAGCGTCGTGAAACACGAGTTAATTTGTGATAGGTTAAAATTTGCATATATACTCACACAAATAAAAAGTGTTGATTGGTAACTCAAAATTTTTTTATTTTATGATTTTTAATTAAAAAACTAAAATTAAGATAAATTATTTGATAACTTTTTCTTTTTATTTTTAGAAAATTTCATTTGTCAAGGTTTTATTTAGGGCTTTAACCTTTTATCTTAAGTAAAGATATTTTGTCATTCTTGGAATTAGAATTGATTTGTGCTATGTAAATAAAAAAAAAACTTTTTGTCTTTTTATATTGATATTAAAATAAAATAAAAAACTAAAATTAATTTTTTAGCCTAATTTTTTAATCTTTTTTCTGACAAAAAGAACAAAAAAACTTAACCTAGTAAACAAAATGTGGACCCATATTTGTTCGGTAGGTATTAAATGAATGACCTACTTAGTATACATCGCATATTTTTATTTGTCGAGAGTATTACGTAGATAATGACACGTGATACTCCGAGACTATTTAATAATTTTTCAATAAAAAGATCGTATTCAAATTTATATCCGACATAAATACTACTAATATTTTTTGATAATTTTTTTGAACAATACTAGAATGACCAAATTGGTCTACTAAATTAATATACCAAATGATATGGTACAATTATAAGTATTAAATACAAGTAGAATTTATGTCCGATCCATTTTATTTAATATTTTGTGATTGTGCCACATCGTTTACCAAATTAATCAAGTAAATTAATTTGGTTATTCTATGAATTTTTTTGAATTATTATTTTTGAATTTTTTTTTATGAACTTTTTCCAGTTATGATTAAGTTTTATTCTTTTTTATTTTTAGCTAAAGACTAAACTAAAAAATTTGTGAAAAATTAAAACCACATAAATTAACAAAACATACAAAAAGTGTGGATTGGAATCTCAATTATTTTTTTTCAGTTTTTTTATTTTTAATTAAAAAACTAAAATTAAAATAAATTATTTGATAACTCGTTTTTTATTGATTTTTAGAAAACTTTCATTTGGCAAAGTTCTTTTAGTGCTTTAATTTTTTTAATTTTAAATGACGATATTGTTTTCATTAATGGGTGTTAGAATTGATTCCTAATATGTAAATAAAAAAATCTTTTCTTTTTCTATTGGTATTAAATTACAATATATATATATATATGTGTGTGTGCGCGTGCGCTTAATTTTTTTATTTCTTTTTTTTGTAAAAAAAAAACAAAAAACTTAACTTACTAAACAAAATCATAATGTAACGAAGAGATAAATCAAAGCTAAATTTTGAGTTTTGCTTCACAAATTTGAATACAATTTTTTTTTATATGAAATGAGTTTTACATAGATTTAGACACATTCCATGTGAAAATAAATAATTATTCTATAGTTTTAAAATATTATTTGATATTATTTACGTGATATCTCAATTCAATCAACACTCAACTTGAAACAATATGAATTTGTCTTTATTGCATAAATAAAAGACAAATATGATGCAATTAATATATATTACATATTTTTATTTATTAAAAAAATATCACATAATGGTATTTCAAGAATGCTAAACAATTTTTTTGTAAAAGGTATTTGAATCTGTATTCAACATTTGTACCACTAACATTTTTTTATAAATATTTTGATTATTGCTCAAATTGATTGAATTGAGCCATTAAATTAATATATCAAATAATATAATACAATTATAAACATTGAATATAAATAAAATTTATATAAAACTCATTTTATTCAATGCCATAATTTAAGAAGCTAATTTGATGCATTATTAAAATTCTTTTTATCACAATAAACTGGTTGATGGACCCCACAGACTTAGGTGTAGCCGTCACTTGTCTCAAGATTCCAAAACGACGCTCCAAGCCGATAAGTTTTTGAAAAACTTGAGCGCAATTGGTCCACGTGTCCGTTCGCGAAATCCGACCGTTGTAAGATCCTTCCACCCTATGCCCACTGCCCTATTCAAAGAAACGACCTTCGTTCCCTTCTGTGTCCTCTGTCCTTGCCATCTCTCTAGAACTCATTCTCTCTCTAAAGATTCGTGTTCATCTCTCTCGTTCGGATGGCAATCGCTGCAGAGACACAGCCAGAAGAGAAGGTAAATCAAATAAAATGCCCACACTTCATCTTTTCAGTTAGGGTTCTTTGATGATTTTTTGATATTTCGGATTTTAGGGTTTCCGGTTTCGTCTCGTTTTGATTCCAACTACTCTAGTTTTCTTGGTAAATATGACTTGTTTCGTTGAAATCATTAGGAATGTTTCGAGCTGATTGGGTTCTCTTGCCCTATTTTGGAAGAAATTGATTTCCTCCTCATCTTTATGTTCCGCTTGTTTTCCGAGAACTTGGAGCGAAATAAATGAAAAGATGGATTTTGGAATGTTAGATTGTTGAGAAAGAACACATTTTTTTTCTTTTCCCGAGTATGTGCCAAAATCAAGATGCGCCAGCAAAATCTCAAATGTTATCTTGTTTTCATGGAGTTTCCAAGCAAACCAGAAAGAGGATTAACGCTATGCATTTCTTTCTTTCTTTTCTGCGGGGTGTTCCCTGTTTTCTTTCCATTTCCCTGGAAATTGAATATTTTTTTGTTAGATCTTTTTTGGGGTGAAAGCTAGTGCATCGTATGTAAATGCACCATCATAGTAGTTTTGGGAATAGAGCTTGTGAGCCTGGAATCCGTGAGTTGTCAGCATATATGGGCCTCTGGTTTCCCTGCTTCATTTGTTGGTAGCAGATGGGAAGTTTAAGCTCTGTTGTTTTAGACAGATTTTCTAAGCAAAAAAGTTCTTTTATGAACATTCCCCCTTGAGTTAACTGAAGAGACATATGTTCTGGGCCTGAGCTCTGGCAAAGGAAATCTAAGTTTAAGTTTAGCAAAAATATTGAAGAGCGTTTGAATTGAACCATATACAATAATAATTATAGCTGTACCCATATCCTTCTATCTATGCCATGCTTGTTTTTCTCTACAAAAATGATATGTGCACAGATACATGGCAGTTGGCACAAAACCGGACACCCCTCTCACATGGGAGGGGATTGTGTCCAGTTTTGCGCCCGCATTTGTTCATGTATAAGAACTCTTTTCTCTATTACCAATTGGTTATTGTGCTATAAGTATGTTAGTTTAGTTAATTATGCCTTCACTTCTGCAGACTTCTTCAGAGGTAACTGCAGCGGAGAAAAAAAGGTGGACTTTGAATGACTTTGACATCGGAAAGCCTCTTGGAAGGGGAAAGTTTGGTCATGTCTATTTGGCAAGGGAAAAGAGGGTCAGTGATCTTGATTGCAAAAAATTGAATTTTCCTGGTTTTCGTAGCTGGTTATCTGAATTGCAAGTAGCATTCTAAATTTTCCATTGGCGACTGTTTTCTTTATGTCTATAAATGTTCATCTGATTGGAAAACTGAATCTTTGTAATTTGGGAACAGAGCAATCACATTGTGGCACTAAAGGTGCTTTTCAAGAGCCAGCTGAAACAATCTCAGGTTGAGCATCAGCTTCGCCGTGAAGTTGAAATCCAGAGTCATCTTAGGCACCCCAATATTCTACGCCTTTATGGATATTTCTATGATCAGGTATAGTTGGTCTAGCAGCTCACTAGCTCTTCATGTTTCACACTTTACACGTAGTTCACTTTACACGTTGATTTGCAACTTTGAGGGCCACCTGATGATTGACTTCTTTTGGAACTCGACTGTTGCAGAAACGAGTTTATTTGATATTAGAATATGCAGCCAAGGGTGAACTGTACAAGGAGCTACAAAAGTGCAAATACTTCAGTGAAAGACGTTCCGCAACTGTGAGTTTTCATCCTCTGATGCCATGGGAAACATTTTTTGACAACCTGTTTTTTACAAATTGTTGTTTTTGTAAATTGGGGGTGTTTTACAGTACGTGGCATCATTAGCTCGAGCACTTGTCTATTGTCACGGAAAGCACGTAATACACAGGGATATTAAACCAGAAAATCTTTTGGTCGGTGCCCAGGTAAGAACCTACATTTGTTCTTCTAATTTTTTACAGAGACATACCTTGTGTTGCACTTTTTATCAATCTGGGTTTTGTCAGGGTGAACTCAAAATTGCGGATTTTGGGTGGTCAGTGCACACATTCAATCGTAGGCGGACCATGTGTGGTACACTGGACTACCTACCACCAGAGATGGGTATGTTCATCTGACAAAGGAGATGCAATCGTTTAAACTGTTTGTTTTTGCAATTGTCAAACTGCTTTTCCTTTACTCTTGGGTTCAGATGGTGCTGTTTACAATGTGCCTAATTATGCGTCTTTGTTGCAATTTAATTCTCAATAATATAATCTTGTTAGCTTTACTTTGATGAACATTGTGAAGACCCCACTGGACATGCAACCAAAATATCCTCTTCATTATAGGATTGTAGATGTAATAATAAATATATTCTAATTGATTGTTTTGTATTTTTGACAGTGGAGAGTGTCGAGCATGATGCAAATGTAGACATATGGAGTCTTGGTGTCTTGTGCTATGAGTTTCTCTACGGGGTTCCTCCTTTTGAAGCAAAGGAACACTCGGACACATACAGAAGGTGAAGCTGAAACGCAAAATGGATGGCGATGATTAAGAGTTGATTTATAATAAGATCTCTCTTTTCTCTTTCTCATTAAGAGGATGAAAATACTGCCTCAGAAGCTTTTTTTTGGGGGGGGGGATGTGGAGAAATGAATTTATATTAATGAAAGTAAATCAGTTTTAGAATGAAAAATACTATGCGCACAGATGCTCAGACATAGAACACATGTGAGGTCTGTGATCAGTCTTGTGTTCGAGCATTGGGGCCCACCACATGTGAGTGGTTTGTGATCAGTGTGTGTCCAATCATTGGGGCCCACCACATGTAAGTAGTCTGTGCTCAGGGTATCTTCGAGCTTTCTTAGCCCACCACATGTGAGTGGTCTGTGCTCGGTCTGTGACCGAGCACAGACCGTATATCATGTTAGGTCAGTACATGTCCTATGTGTTAACTTAGGGGCATGGCTTGTTTATTCTTTGAACAGGATTGTCCAAGTGGACTTGAAGTTTCCTCCAAAGCCTATTGTCTCTTCAGCTGCAAAGGATCTCATCAGTCAGGTTCCAATTATCTTTTCATCCCAAATGTTATGTTTATTGTTGCTATGGTCATATTATCATGAGTTTGTTGTCAACTCCTTTTTTGGGTTCCTCCTTTTAATTACAGATGCTTGTCAAAGATTCTTCACAAAGATTGCCACTGCACAAGCTTCTTGAGCATCCATGGATTGTTCAGAATGCAGATCCTTCTGGCACCTATAGGGGTTGATTAGATTTACGCACATTCAAAGATCGAGCCCTTTTCGAGCCCGCAACTCTATTTTTTGCAAGAATGTTTCCTATGTCTGCAGTGTCTTGGTAAAGAGATGATTGATTGAGCCATGTTGACAAATTAGGTTTTCTTTCACTAATCTGAGATAAAAAGTAGGAATCATTTGTGCAAAGTAGTAAATCTCTATATACATTCTTTGGAGCTACATTGGATGCAAGTCACCTATTTTCGTAGCAATAAAAATCATTTTCTTTAAAAAGTAAAAGCCCTTGTGATAATTCTTTTTACGGTTCGATTGAATTTTGGCTTTTTATAGGAGACTCACTAATTCAACTTTATCCGAAACCCATGTGAGTTTTTGTAAACCTGTGTAATATTCATATTCTGAATAACGCCAATGTGATTCCAAATTGACATAAATTTTGATTAGTAAATTTTGAAATTTTTACTTTTTATTATTTTATTTTGTTTATTTTTGCCTTTAGTAGACTTTTTATATTGTTTGGTTAAATTATTATATTTTTTTGACTTCTTTTATTGAGACGGGTCAAAAGATACGAAAAAAATTAAAATATGAAAAACAAACTCAAAAAGGCAAAAAATAAGAATTTTATGATTTATTTTCGTTTTAGTTCACTTTTCATTTTTTGATTATGAATTTTGCTTCTTTAGTTCTCTGATTGAGAGGACTTGAAAAATGAAGACATAAATATTAGTCAAGAAAGTGGTGAGAATTTTTTTTTTTTTTTGTTCCGACAGGATATATAACGATTTGTGCAGGATTTTCATGATATTGTTATGAATAAAAAAATTAGCTTTTTTCTTTTAAAAAAAACTAAAATTAAAAATAAACAAAAATTTCAGAATTTATTCCAAACAGATCGGAGTTTGGCCAATGTCGGTACCAGTTAGCAATCCAGGATGGATTAACGATTAGTCCCAGCTTGTGTAAAATCGCTTCCATGGCGGTTAGAGTAATTTTTTTTCTTTTTTTAGGATCCAAATTAAAATTAATAAATAGAAAGAATGGAATTTGTATTTTTTAATACAAAATACTTTGGTATGTTTAGATGCTATCAACGCAGCTTCACTTTAAATATATTATATACACATATATATTTAGACTAAAAAATCAAATTAAATCAAACTAAATTATTAATTTAGATTTTTTTCTCTTATTGCATTTTCATTAGTAAAAATCAAACTATTCTCACATCTATTGATTTTCGTTGAATGTAATCAAATTACCTTTTTTTCTCATAGTTTTTTAATTAGTACAATCTATACCATTTTGCATATGGATTCTTTCAACGTTTTGCAAATAAATTTATTCTTAATTTGATCTCTCCTAATCTTTTCATGCATTCATCTTAATTTCCTCTTCCCAACAACACTTATTATATTTTTTCTCTTATTGGGTAAAAAGAAATAATCATTCGAGAATCTTACAACATAAAAATATTTGGATCGTGCATAGAAAATAGACTAATACAAAATATTCTTAAAGCAACGGTAGAGTTGTTGCTATGTGATCTAAATCACGGATTCGATGCGTGAAAATAGTCTTTTACGAATACAAAGTAAGACTACATACTATTAACCCATTGTGGTCCACTCTCTTCCCGGACCCTGCATACGCGAGAACTTAGTGCATTGGACCGCCCTTTTAATTGTTGTGACTTGAATTCGCACCCCATAGTGCTAGAAATGAGAGCCTTTGCTCAACGTCATGATAAGTGACCTCGACGTACTGAGGATGCAGAAATACATTTGAAACAATAGGTAAAATATATTAATCTCCCTTGAGATTCAGTTGAATGATATTACTACTTATAACCTTCCAAAAATTACCATCTCACCTCTAAGATTTAAAATTAGGTTAAAATTACCCCTTTATTATTGCCCTTTTTGTAGTTATAAAATCGGGTGATTAGAATGAAGTTTTACTTTTATTCAATAAAATGCATTCTTTAATTGTATTTTATATAATCATGTTTATCTTAGCTTTGCATTTTATTGAATGGAAAATAAAATTTCATTCCAATCACTTGAGTGTATAACAATAGAATATAGCAAGGGGGTAATTGGAATGTAATTTTAAATTGCAAGGGTGGGCAAAGTGTACTAATGTCAATTATGGGGGTAAAAAAAAAGTTATTAAATCTAACCAAACAACCCCCTATA
This sequence comes from Heliamphora exappendiculata, assembly GCA_034768845.1. Lineage (NCBI taxonomy): Eukaryota > Viridiplantae > Streptophyta > Magnoliopsida > Ericales > Sarraceniaceae > Heliamphora > Heliamphora exappendiculata. The sequence goes on along the minus strand of JAOTRH010000013.1, from coordinate 3,599,530 downwards.
TGTGACATGACTAAACACTAGAGTCAACTCTCCATTTCTCCAAACACTCAAGACAAGAGTATGAGCTATTCTCCCATCTCTCATATATATTTTTTCTCTAAAAAACTCACATGACTTGGACATCGGAGAGCCTCCCCCAACCATCGGTCGGGAGGGTTGTTTTGTAGGTATCCTACCATGTGAGCACCTGGGATCTCGGTCGTCTTCATCCTCGTCAAAATTTTCATCATCACTTATGGAATAAGAATATTCTAGGGTCCTTCATCAATCAACTAAATTTCAAGCGAGGTCAGTCTATTTTACCCTTAAACAATTATAAGTGAAAGATTTTGTTCTCGAAAATCACAAACAGACTGCTAAAAAAGAAAAGAAAAGAAAAAAAAGAACGTTAAAGCCAAAACACCCAAGAAAAAAAAAACAGTAATTCCATATCATATTTCTAATGGCACCATAGAAAGAATTTTCGTCAGATTTTGTTTGACAAGATGTACAAATAGCACACAAATGGCTTCCAAATACAAAGTCACTGCATGCAGTCGAGGCATCGTAACAAAGTCAATTATGGTTAATTTGGCACACATCCGTTGCGGATTCAAAGGTGGCAGGCACATCAATTGCAGTGGCTACTGAGAAAAATAGGAAGTGTAGTCAAGTTGTTCAAGGGCCGTGTTTTCAATATCATGCTCGTAATATGTCTTTTAGTTACCTGATTGGTTGTCTTTACAATTCTCCCCATCCAACAAGCCAGTTGGAGGCTATTCCTCTTTTTTAGCTTCAACGATCTCTTTGGGACCCAAGAAGCTCAGCTGATTCGTCGAGGAAAGGAGCCTTGCCCACATCCTGTCAGTTATCACAACCTTGTTTTGTCTCTCGATGGCACGCTGCACATTAAAAAATAAACACAAAACCCAAAAATCTTATAATATATATTACTTTATAGCACTGATGAGTAAAGGAATATTCGTGAAGTTTCACAATACAAGGGATTGAAAGAAATGTACAAAAGGAAAGAGGGAAGTGTATGTTGTCATGCAAACTGGTGGAAAATCACAGGCGTACAAAATGCAAAAAGGGCTGATGTTCTATATGAAGTTCTCTGTAACCTCAAATCGCTGCTAATAGGAATCATGTCATGAATCTAAATCCCTATCTTTTTGAAGAAGGAACTGGTTAAAATTCAGCAATAATTTCACGACTCAACACAAAATGCTAGCTATAAAAAGACAAAGAATAGAGTAGAAGTGTAGGCTATTAAAATATGTAACATTATTACTGACATGATCACCACATTTAAAGGGAAAAGTGCTGAATATAATGACAACACATTCTATTTGACTCTATTTTTTGTATTTTACAGATTATTATGATCACTTCTTGTCATGATACCAGGGTCAAGAAAGTGACCTTGGTCACATGACAATGACAAGAAGAGAGTAACAATTACTCATTCCCCAAGGAATTAAAAAAGTACAAAGAACAGAGAAAAAGATATACGTATGCTTGCTAGGATGAGCAAGAACATGCAAAGCCTTGAACTAAGTTAAGATTCAGACAAGAGAATGTTGGTTGTGGTGGATGAGATTACCAGGAGTAACCAAAGATTATTCAAAGGTTGTTAATGAGAATCATTCAAGAAAGGGACCTGTTTGGAATTGTTTCAATTTCTGTTTCTGGAAACAAAAACAAGGAAAAGTTCAAGAACACAATGTTTTTGTGGGTCCAAACATCCCATGATACTCTTGTCGGAAGCTATGTTACATGAATTTTTCTAAATGTATAAAATATCCGTGTCAAACACTCGACACTCAGATAAGGTGTGAGATATAGATAAGGGTGTGGGATATATGTGGCATTTTCACTTGTTCATTTATTTAGAAAGCATATTTAGTAATTCGAGATTTATTACAGAACTATGAATAAAATCTCATATTGTACACGAAATGCTCTATGGAACTTTGTAAATACTATTTAGTTTAGAAAATTAGAAATTTACTATGTACTAAGGGATGCGAATGTTTTTACATGTCCCAGTATCTTTGTCATGAGAATTAGATGAATCAAACGCTTAGATGCATATCCACACACGACACTCATACCTCAACATTGCACGAAGATACCTAGGGGTTTTCATGCAATGGTTCATTACTACACCAGTGAACAATCATTCAACCACTTAATCACAAACCGTCTACTCAATTACGCAGAACCAAACGTGTGGAAAACCATTCCTCTATTTCATGCCTATGTTGGAAATAGGACTTGGGATCATAGCTCAGGATCACCAAGAAAATGTGGCTTGGGCAGGCAAGAACTAAACATCATCAAAGACTGCTCGGCCATTCCCGCTCAATTGGTTAGCCCGTACCTTGACCAGCTTAGGAATTAGGATAGAAAGAATGTTGATAAAAAAATAGCTAACCTCAGATTTTGTATCATAGCATGATGATGACATACCGCAACTATTGTTGGGAAACCACATCCACACAAACATGCACAATCACACACAAGAAAAAAACAAATAAGAATCAAGCACGAGAACATGACATTACAATTTACGTGGTTCGGCAATTTTTGAAGATTTACTATGTTGAATGACTCGATGGCTAGGGTTTAGAACAATAACCCCTTCTTGCCTGATTCTGTCCGCCGTCCGAACAGTTTCATCTAGTGCTAAAAGTCTTGCCATTGCTTCGATCCGTCTAGACAGCTCGAGGCTTTATCCAGACAGTTTGATCCAATGTTGCCTTTTCTTCACTTTTAACAACTACAACAATCAGCCTATGATATGACCACCAAGGCATGATGCTTGAGCGATAGGTAAATAGTTATACCATGAAAAACATTGTTAACAAAATCTAGTCATCCATTAACTTTTTGTTGCCGATTTTGTGGCAAAATTCTGTATCCCTAGAATAATTCTTAAATCAATTGAATTCTATGCTTCCACCATTTTTTGTGAATTCTTTTATTAGTAATAAATATGTAAGAGATGTTTTAAAGTGTTTTATCTTTAAATTAAAGAGCTCTCACCCAGTCTCTTCTCTTATTCTACTCTTTGAAGTTTCTAGATCCATTTTATGAATTTTAGAAGTTCTTATTTTCAAATGATCTTATGGTTGTATGGGTTTGAACCAAAATATACTGTAATGAAGGCGAATGTATTCTTAATTAGCCGATGTAATCATGTTTTGATTGTATTATTTGTGTTAATGTCATTTATTTATATATAAAGTGTTTAACATCATTTTAAAATAGTAGATGCCACATCTTACGATTCTCAACTCGATTCAATTGATGATTCACAAAATTACGAATTCGATTCATGATTTGACAATCATACTTGAATCCTATTTTTTGATATGTTTCATCACATCCTAAGCTTAAGAGTTTATGAGTATTCACTATATAGACACACTCGCGCCCGATTTTTTCATCTTAGTCCATATAACATAGATTCTGGTTGGAAATGACAATCAAGAGAATAAGATTAACAAAAGAACTCCTATAGATCTAGTCCACCGTCAGTTCTACAAAGCCACCCTCAGGTCTAGACCACATATATAGATCTATACACCATTTGCACACACAAACTACAAAACAGAATTTTGTTGCATCAAAATCACGTCGGTGTTATTGGAGCTCTCCCCTCAATACATGATTTCAACTGAAATGCTCCTCGAAACAGTTGAGCTATTCATAGTGAAATAGCATAGAGAGAATGATGGCAAATAGTAGCATGGAATGGAAAGAATGAGGAGGGAGGAGCTAACATGATTGGGATGGAGTGAAGTCAACAGCCCAAGTGGGTTCCATCAAAGGTATCAACTGAAGTGTTGGTTTATATGGTTGACCTATGCAAGAAAGATGGTAGAAAGATATAGACTATAGAGAGAATGAGGAGGCAGCCTTATCTACCAGTGTTGAAGTTTATAGTGATGTTATCCTATTTTTTCAATGTTTTGGAATATCCAATGATAGTTTCGCAAGAAAACAGCCATAAAGGAGTTTTAAATAGTTCAAAACAGTTGCTCCACCTAAAGTGAATACATATCCACTTGTGGATTTTGAGTCATTAGTATCATATATCCAATTCGCATCACTGTACCATTCCAGTACAGCTGGATATCTAGTGTAGTACAACTTATAGTTTTTTGTGTATCTCAAATATCTTAATACTCTTATGATTGTCTGCCAATGGTCAGTTCTAGGGTTACTAGTATATCTCAATTTGCTCACAGCATATGCCAAATTATATCTCGTATAATTCACTAAGTACATGAGACTCCCAATGATACAGGAATATTCCAAATGTGATATGCCTTTATCTGTATTCTTAGATAAATATAAATTTATATCTACAGGTGTCCTTGCAATGCGGATATCACCCTTATCAAATTTATCAAGAATTTTTCCAACGTAATGGGACTGAGATAAAGCATAACCATCAGATGTTTTAGTGATTTTCATCCATAATATAATATCTGCTATTCCCATATCTTTCATGTCAAACCTCTTATTCAACATATTCTTGGTAGTTTTAATCATAGAATTATTACTACCCAAGGTTAGTATGTCATCGACATACAAACAAACAATAGCATAACCTTTGTTAGTGCCTTTCACATAGACACATTTTTCACACTCATTTATTCTAAAACCATTTGACAGCATTACACTGTCAAATTTTTCATGCCATTGTTTAGGTGCTTGTTTTAACCCGTAAAGGGACTTAACAAGCTTACAAACCTTCTTCTCATGTCTTGGAGTTATAAAACCCTCAGATTGTTCCATGTAGATTTCTTCATGTAAATCTCCATTTAAGAACATTGTTTTAACATCCATTTGATGTATTTCTAGATCAAACAATGATGCAATAGAAATCAGCATCCTAATGGAAGTTATTCTAGTCACATGCGAATAAGTATCAAAAAGTCCACCATTCAGTTTGCCTGTATCCCTTTACTGCAAGTCTCGCCTTGTATTTCTCAATTGATCCATATGTTCTCATTTTTCTTTTGAATATCCATTTATATCCAAGAGATTTACAACCAGGTGAAAGATCCACCAGTTCCCAAGTATGATTTTGCAATATAGATTCAATTTCACTATTGATTGTCTCTTTCCACAAAGATGCATCCGGGGAGGACATTGCGGCCTTAAAAGTTTGAAGCTCGTTTTCTAACAAAAATGTTAAAAAATTCGAACCAAAGGATTTGGATGTTCTAGCATGTTTACTACGTTTAGGTCCATCATCCTCTCTTAATCTTGGATCCTCATCTTCCACTTCCACATGACTACTGCCTACTGCAGTCTCATAAGTTCTTTTGAGAGAACTTATCTCTTGTGTAGATTTGCACGAAAATACATGTTTAAAAAATAATGCATTTTTAGATTCAATGACCATGTTCACTTGAATCTCAGAATTTTTACTTCTGTGTCTTAGAAATCGATATGCACTACTGTTATTTGCATATCCTATAAATATACAATCAACAGTTTTTGGTTCAATCTGGACCCTTTTAGGATCTGGAACTGCTACCTTAGCTAAACACTCCCACACTCCTAAGAATTTACGGGAAGACTTTCGACCATTCCATAATTCATACGAAGTTTTATTCGTTTTCTTATGAGGTATTTTGTTGATAATGTAATTAGTTGAAAGTATCGCTTCTCCGCACAAGTTCTGAGGTAATCCAGAACTAATGAGTAAAGCATTCATCATTTCTTTTAAAGTCCTATTTTTTCGTTCAGCAACTCCGTTTTACTGGGAGTATAGGGAGCTGTGGTTTGATGGATAATTCCATGTTGTGAACAAATTCACCGAAAGGTGATTCATATTCACCCTCCCTAGCACTCCTTAAGGTTTTAATCTTTCTGTCAAGTTGGTTCTCAACCTCTATTTTATACACTATAAAACTTTTTAATACTTCATCTTTGCTCCTTAGCAAATACACATAACAGTACCTAGTACAATCATCTATAAAAATGATAACGTACTTTTTGCCTCCTCGTGTTTGAACACATTTCAAATCACATATATCACAATGGATTAAACTAAGAGGCTCGGTACTTCTTTTCACATATTAGAAAGGCGCTTTAGATAATTTAGTTTCTACACAAATTTTACATTTATGATTTAAGTTAATTTCAAATTTAGACAAATAATCCATGTTAATTAATCTACGCAATGATTCAAAATTAACATGACATAATCTACCATGCCACACATAAGAAGACTCAAGCATATAAGCAGAAGATGTAGTAGTTTTATTAATAGTTTTAGGAACAACTGTGAATACATTCAGTTTAAACAAGTCGTCTGACAAGTACCCTTTCCCAACAAACATTACCTCTTTAGTCAGTACAAACTTGTCAGATACAAAGACTAGCCTGAACCCATTTTTTCTTAACAAAGATCTTAACACTAAATTCTTCTGAATTTATGGCACATGCAGGACATTGGTGAGGGTCAGCTCCTTTTCGGAGGTCATCTTCAGCACAACCTTTTCCTATCCGTCCACATTTGCAGTAGAAGAGTTCCCATAAACAGTTGTTCTCTACTTGTCACTGCTTGATAAGTGGTGAACATTTTCTGATCTGCACATACATGTCAGGTTGCACTGGTATTCACCCACCACTCTATTGGGTTGGATCCAACCATGTTGATCTCGGACACTACAGCTGTCAAATTCATCTCAGATACATCAGATGAGAGATTCTCTATTTCAGCAACATTGGCCTGAGAATGCTTCTACCTTTTCGAGGCATTTCCTTGGTCCTTGCGACTACGACAGTCTTTTGCCCGATGGCCCAACTTGTCACACACGAAGTACCTTCCCTTGAACTTCTTAGAATCACCACACTTGGCCTTCTGGTTGTGATTCTTCTGCTTCTTCCCTTTCTGGGCTTGTTCCACCACATTGGTCTTCACCTTAAACTGGAACCTCTGTGACTCTTTCTTCTCGGTGGTCCGATTATCCTCCTCTATCCTGAGTCTAACAATTAGATCTTCAAGCTTCATTTCTTTTCGCTTCTGCTTCAGATAGTTCTTGAAATTTCTCCAAGACGGTGGCAGCTTTTCAATAATAGCAGCCACTTGGAAGGACTCACTCAGTGTCATGCCCTCGACATGAATCTCATGTAGAATCAGTTGAAGCTCTTGGATCTGGCTGATGACGATATTCGAATCCACCATAAGAAACTCGAGGAATCTGCCGACGACAAACTTCTTCATCTCGGCATCTTTCGTCTTGTATTTCTTGTCAAGCGAATCCCACAATTGTTTCGCCGTCTTCAGCGGACTATACACGTTATACAACGTGTTGTTCAACCCGTTCAGGATATAATTGCGGCACAAAAAGTTAGCATGCCACCATGCGTTGACTGCAGCCACAACCTGCCTGTCCCCTCGTTCTCAGACAACGAATGAGGACTTCTTGGAGGAACCGCGCTAGATTCAGCGTTGTTAAGTAGAACAGCATCTTTTGCTGCCACATCTTAAAATCTATCCTATTGAATTTTTTCGATTTCTCCCCGTGGCTCACATGAACCGTAGTCAGAATCGGGGCCGAAACAGAAGCCAGAATCGTGGCTGGAACAGAAGCCACCACAGGGGTAGAAGCAGTAGGGTAGGGTCCATTCCGTTGTCGATTTTGGTTGTCATAACTGCAAAAGCCGAATTAACACCGAAATAGAATCCAACAATAAGTTAATAACACTTATGCACAATAATTTAAAACTGCAATAACAGTATTAAATAAAATCATTTTTTTAAAATAGTAAGTTAAAATACTGTATCTCAAGATAAACAGTACAGCTACTAGAAAATAATTCCAGAAACTAAGTATGGCAAAAAAATTTCTTAAGATTGTTAGTATTTAATATTCTGGAAATACTATAATACAATAATTAATCTGTTGATTTTGTAAATGGGATCAATAACAATATGCGGTATAAAATACAGAATACTTAAATTGAAATATATTTTAGAATATCTAAAACATAATTATATTTAATTTGTTTTGGTTTAACAGAATAATAGACGAGAAAAAAATTTGTTTAAATAGAACAGAAAATTGAAACATAATTTGAAAATAGAATTCAATATTGCAAAACAGTACAGAAACAGCGGAAATAACAATAAATTTATAACTTAAATCTTGCTAAACAGTAGCAGAAGTGTGAATCGAGTCCAATGTTGGACGTTGTCTCCTTAAGACAGATTGCGCCCCACCTCGGTGCTTGCGTTGAACCAGGCGTCTGTCTCCAGGATAAAACGATTCTCGTGTGCAGATGTAGCACGACAATCTGCACACCAACGATCGCTGCTATGCTTGAACTTTCTCGGAAAAATGCAGACAATGTGAAGCAATAGATGAACGAAACTTCAGCAGAGCAACAGAACAACAGAATTGTTCTAAATTGAATTATTAATGCCGGGTGTTGAACAGCTTATTTATAGGCATTTGAGGTAACGGTTCAGTTTAAACCAAACTGACAAGGTACTAGTTCGGTCTATCCCAACAAACGCGAATCAAAACGGCACCGGTTTAGTTTTTCCCAACATACGCAAATCAAACCGGACTCCAACGGTCCCAAACCCGTCCAGCGGTTCTGAAATAACGATAACAGTTATAAATTTAAATTTTAAATAATTTAAATTTTAAATTCAAAATTTTAATTAAATAAATTTTCTGCAAAAAGATAAGGGTCAACCCACAGCCAACGGCCCACGAACCCATACCCGAGCCCGTCCGGTCGGACGGCGACGCGCGTGTAAGGTTTGGGTCGAACCCACCGTTGGGTAGGTCCTCCTCCGTCTACAAAACTGGGTACCCCCAAGGGGCACACTCTTTAGGCTCAACTTAGCTTATATAAGCCACTCACCTAAGTTTTTCCCAACCAATGTGGGATTGAACATCCTTTTTATACTTACTTGGACACTCACCATTTTTCTCCCAACCAATGTGGGATAAATGTTAGTTACCATTATTTTTCAACTTCAATGGCACACTTTTGGAGTCAATTTTTCATTCACCAATTAATAGTTTTGAATGCTACAAAATCCATGATTACTCTACTCATTGAGATATACAAATTAGAACTTGGAATCATCAAAAAAAAATTAATCCAACACAAAAATAATTAGCTTCAAAGTTAACTAAAAATCATGTTCTAATTTTTATTCAAAACCCATTTTCCAACGGTCCTCAAGTGAGTTTGGCCTCTCCTTCGACTCTATCTATAAAAGGAATTGGCCATTTGGCCCTCACCTTTCCAAGGAAATTTCATGGAATCCCAAGCCATCCAAGCGACTCTCTCTCTCCCGACTGCCCTGAGCTTTCGCCTCCTCCACTTTCGAAGGTCTTTGGCCATCGTCGTTCACTCCATTATACCAAAATCCACTACGACAGTCCACTTTGGGATACCACACACCTACACTTGGATAGCTAGATATCTAATTATTTATGACAGAAATGTAGAACAGTTTTAGGAAACTTGGCGTACTGTTGCCTACTATAGGAATCATGGTGGGTTTGGAATATGAAAAGCTTCGAATTTTGGGGTTCTAAGAGGGAGAAGAAAGTTTTTAGGGTTTCTATTTATTTTGACTATTAAAATATAATTAAATGTCATACAAACTCTCCAGCAGCATAATGTCTACTAAATTAAAATAAACACAAAGAAAGACTCAATTATTCCAGAATTGCATTGCATGATGCCCTAAGCATGCTCTATGTGAAGCACTATGTTTGCATTTTTCTTCATTTCATGCTTGTTATCACATAGCCATGTAGTTATGACCATTGCAGCATGGGAAAGTTAGCATTACCGCTATAGCGACCCATTAGCTTCACAACCCCAACACCGTTATCACACAGCCATGCGGTTATGACCATTTAAGTTACACTGTTTGGTTTTTTTTTTTTTAAACTAATAATTTTTTTTTCATCTCTTAATTCAATGAAAAAGCCAATACATATCCCAAATATTATAACTTTTTTTCAAATAAAATTACTATAATACTCTTACATAAAAAAGTCAATCCTACTCACAAAAATAAAAAAAGCCGTACCAATATCCCAAACATTACAACTTAAAAGTTAAAAATAAAGGCATTTTAAACATTTCAATAAAAAGTAAAAATGCAAAAAAACTAAATCTCTTAAAAGCCAAACTTAAAATCTATCCCAAACAGGTACTAAATTAAACTGATCAACTTGCTATCAGACATTCGCTTTCAAATTCATAATTTTTGCATAAAGTATTCCCCATGGTTTACTTTATTTATTATTAATAGAAATCAACCCAAATTCTATTACTTGAACTTTTAAGTTCACAATTTTAACAAGTATTTATAATTTCTATTTTAAGTTATAATTGCATTTTTTCAATTATAATCTATAAGTTCATAATTTTAGGTACACCAAACACTGCAATCACTAGGTTCATGTTAATTTTGTTCAGATTATTGATCATGTTTGTTATTTATCATTGTTTCTTTTTATACAGCTAGAGGCATGGAGACTTCATATGACTCAGGAAGGGTATCTTTTTCTTTTGTTATTTCCTAACAGAGTGAGAATACGTATAATGATCCTTCGAAAGCACATAGATGGTAATCAGATTTACGAACTCTAGAAAGTAATTACTCAGAAATGTCAAGAATATAGGTTCTTCCCTATTTCAAAATTTTGCTAACAAGTGGCATATTATTCTTTTAAATATTCATCATTTTACTATGACCTGGTTTATCATCAAACGGATACTTAATTTTGTTTTTTATCATTTAGATGAATATTGGCAAGACTTTCCTAAGTGGCTTAAAGAAGCTTGATGATAATATCCACATTCCAACTAGAGAGGATAAATCGTCTTTTTTTACAAGCTTACAAGCAAGCAAGGCATCACGCATAGGTTTATTGATGGCAAATCTTGACAGGTTGGAGGCTATATTTGCTGATTCCGATGTGGGAAGGTTGGAAAGGGATATTTTAGTTCAACTAGAAAGCTTTGGAGCTCTAAAATTATTCCATACCTGTCTATCCAGGACCCTTAAATCCCCAAACCTTTTTGACTTGTCTGACACACCAACTCATCTTATTAAAGAGCCTCCAATGAATGGCATGGTGGATGTTCGCATTGGTAAGGTTATTGCTCGCTCGAGAAAGAAGGAAGAAAGAAAATCCAGAAAACAGAGAGCTTCACAAAAAGCTTCTGTACTAGATTCGTCCTCAAAGACCGTTCAAAAGGGCTTTCAATCCTCTAATTTATCGTCTGCAAAAAGTGCATCAAATTATAGAAGTAGAAGAAGACTCATTATTGCTAGGAATGAGGCTGAAATGTCAAGTGGGGTTAAGGTTATGTCCTCTTTCCGTTAAGAAGGATTCATCTTCTTTCTTCATGCTTTGGGAGTGACTCTAATGGGTACTTTTTTATAATAATTACAGTTGGTTAATAATTTGGAGAGAATCAAAACCATGTTGAAAGAAGAAACTGGACGAGCAGCTAGCTTGAGTAACTGGGCAGAGGCTGCCGGAGTGGATGAGAAGGTATTGCTGCAGCATTTGCATTTTGGTTGGTACTGTCGGGATGAACTTCTGAGAAGTGCATGCCCCCTAGTTGTATACCTTGCAAGAAACTACAGAGGACTTGGAGTGGCCCTTGAAGATTTAATTCAGGTTGGTCAAATGGGTTTATATATATATATATATATGTAGGGTAATTGATGGGTTTATATTTGATTGTATTTCTGTTTTCATTTTCTTTTTGAATTCGTTTTATTGACAGGGTTCTTTAACCAATCTTGCCTAAAAGGTCATCTTTCCTTTCAGTTTGATCACAATATTTTCGTCTGGATCTGGGAACAATTAAAGTTTGATTCAAAAAATCACTATGTTAAGAAAATATTATAAAATGGAAATAATTAGAAAAGGATAGTTGACATAAATCTTTTGAGTAACTTACTGAGTGAAAATTAGCCATGTCTCTACACTGAACAAGTCTATCACCTGTTGGAACTTGAAAGCATTTTTAAGGTGCTGACCTCTTTTTGCCGGTGAAATTCACACCCCTTATACGTGTCCACGGAATCAAACTTTCCAAACACCACAGACAGTGCATATTCTGAAATAGAGTTAAAATGGGGGGACAAAACTGAATGAACGCCTTGTTGGGCATGTTTGTACCTATTGTTTATGTTGTTGTTTCACAACCTTAACTCATACGCCCTCCCCCAAGGGCCCCAACTGGAGGGAAAAGAGAAAAAAGAAAAAGCTACATTGGTCAAACCTTAAAATAGGAAAGCACAATCTTAAGTGTGGGGTATAGGCAGACGGAAGAATCGCAAGTTCCGAACGTCCTATAGGAATTTGTTCCTGCCCAATAAGTTGGAGTTTGGGGTGTAATTGCTTAAGATCAAATTTGCTGAATAAACAATTTGTTTCCCTACTTCAAGTTAAATGTTAACTATTGACTACAGTTGCTCATGTCAGACAGCTTGATTATCAATAGCCTTTTCTTTCTTTTCTTTTTTTTTGGGTTTTTTTTTGGGAGGGCGGGGGTGCTTGATTGGTATCCGTTAGCATCTATCATAAATTTTAGCCATAGATTAATTTGTTTGATTTTTTTTCTTTTTTTTGTCTTTTTTATTTTTAAAATGCTATTGATATCTCACAGCTAGGCCGAAGTATAAATCTTTTCTCACCTCACATTTCTCAGGCAGACAATTTTGGTGTTCTTCAAGGCGCAACAAGATTTGACCAGACTAGGGAATACAAATTCTCAACTTAGGTTCAGTACTGGATAAGGAAGTCAATGTCAACATTGGCGGAATGGCATTCGAGGGGGGTTCGAGTTCCTATGTGTACTCTTTATCATATTGCTACTTTATTCGAATTTCATTGCTGTGAAAGGAAAAGCTTACTCTCTTTGTTGCTTTACTATTTGAATTTTTTTTTTGCAGTTCACTTTAGCAAGGTAATAAATCAGATACAAAAGGCTCGAAAAGCCCTGAACAGCAACTATGTGAAGTACCCAAATAATGATGAAATTGCAAAGCTCACAGGGCTATCCTTAGCTAAAATAACTTCAGTAAGCAAATGCTTGAGAGTTGTGGGTTCAACTGATCGGAAAATGGGGGATTGTATTGGTGCTAAGTTTTTGGTACAACCTCTATATTGCACTCTGAATTATCTCAATTCAGTTGTGCATCAACCTCATTCATGCTAACATGCTGGTCACTCCTTGATAGCTGCGGTGATTGTTGATTTCCCCAGTTTACTCTGTAGGCTTTTTTTGTCTTTTTTGAACTTTTTTTATTTATACATTCAAATTTTTTACTTTTTTGATTCTTTGTGACAAGAGGAATCTATAAATTATGTCCATTCGAGCTAAAGTTGAAAAAAATTACTAGAGATGAAAAAAGGTATTAAAAGTCTATTAAGTGGCTTTTTTCATCTTATCTGAACTTTTTGTTCAATTTTTTTCACTCTTTTAATTTTTATTTCTTCATGATGAGAGAAATTTAGAAAGTATATCCGTTTGAATTTTGAATTTTGACTTTTTTGATTCCTCATGAAGAGAGAAATCTAAAAAATATATTTGTTTGGACTAATGCTAAAAAAAGTTTACTAAAGATGAAAAAAAAACCGCATAAAAAAAATTAGACCAAACGCAAACTTAGCCTCGAGCTCTTTGTTAGAGATGTTCTTAATTTGATTCACTTGTTTCATTGGATTCTAGTTCTCCAGTTTTGCTTTGGATAATTAAAAGTAAGACATCTATGAAACATTAACAATTCATATTTTGCTGCTAAAATCGGGAGTGGTCTAAAGGGATTCTGCACGTAAATCAGAAACGCATTTTAAACTTTTTTCGTGCTTAGCTACTTAGGACACTCAGCAGATACTGAACAAAATCTTAATATGTCTGAGGAAGGTGCACTGTGCTATTACTCTCGTTATCTGATTGGCAACCATACGATACCTATCTATTGGGAGAATGACCGTACGTGAAGCACGGTTAAGATATGCCCTTTATTTTCTTGTTTTCCTTCTTTTTCTATTTTAGATTTGGTGTAATTAATGAATTGAGCATAAAATTGGAACTGAAAGCATCTCATTGAACTCTATGGTCTTGCTTAATTAGAATTTTGTATCTACATCATCTACTTTAATTTATCAGAATTTTAACTGCAGATTTGTTGAGTAGTTTGGTAACATGAGAAATACAAAATAGTACATGCACTTGCATAGCAAGAAGAAACTAGATTACACTGCTCATCCGTTTATATTAGCAATAAACATTTGTAAGTGATTTACTTCTTTTCAGATTGTGAGTGGATGTTTATACACTCATTCTTCTCATTCTTGCATGGTTTAATTTGGAAAAACTCTCTCAAAAGTCTTTCTTGTAGAATTTAGGAGAGAATAAAGGAAAAAAAACATGCTGCTAGTCCTACGCCGGTTTGGATAGGGTGATTTAGAGATAAAAGAAAAGAAACTCAAATCTCTCATCTCTAATCACTCGTTTGGATTATTAAATAAAAGAGTAATTAAGAGAAACAAGAAGTGGAGGGATAAAGTTTTTTTTAATTAGCACTTTTTTGAATCTCTCCAAAATGGAGAGATTTTGATTTAAAAGATACTTAAATTTTATAATACCAAAATTAACTTTTAAGAACAAACTCAAAACACACTCATTCTAAAGTTAAATTAGTAAATAATGTTAGACATTTTTTTTTCCTTTTATTTAGGCTAACCAAACAAGATGGAAGAGAAATAACTATCTTTTCTCTCATTTGCTTTCCTGTTTATCCAAATAAGATGGAGAGAAAATATAATCTTTTCTCTACTTTTCTTTTCTCTTATAACTTGATAATATTTTCTTTTCTCCCGTAGGTTTCCAAATAGACTGCAAGAGAGGTGGTTTTATTGAGTTTGATCTGTGTCGTCATAATGCAAGAGTATACACCAGATCCATTAATAAAAAACCTTGAAGAAGCTATCACGAGTCATCACACGATAAAAGACATAAACGATCTTCTTAAAACCTTTGATCCGAGAGAGAGGCAAGTGTTGGTCATGAGGTTTGGGCTCGGTAACCATCAGCGCAAGTCACTTGCGGAGATTGGGAGGCTTTTCCATGTGAGCAAAGAGTGGATAAGGAGGGCAGAGCGGACAGCTCTGACAAACCTAAGGGACGAAGAATCCTGCAGGAATCTAAGCTATTATTTGTACTTGTAGTTACAGATGAGATTAACAGGCTCGTGTCATGAGCTTTTAGAGTGGTGCTTGGATTCTTCATTTTGCTCGACTTCTGAATTTGGAGTCGGCCTAGATGAATCAATGATGAAGATACTGGAAGTGTTTTTGTTTCGGTGATAACTGAAGAAGAAGACTTGAATTTGTTGTTGTGGGATTCAAACTCAAAACTCTCCGGCTGCATTCTGATGATTCGAGTTAATGGTTATATTTCGTGCCGCCTTTTGGATGGTGATCCAACGACGACATCAACTCTGATATGCTAATTTTATTTCTTGGTTTTCTTTTTTTTTTTTTCCTTCCAAGAAAAGATATCCACTCTTCTTTTTGGGTTAAGTTCCTCTACATTTTGCTTCTCTCTAAGCTCACCTCGGTCACACTTCAGTAATCAAAACTGATAAAAAAATGAGTATAAGGCGTTAGAGGTCACACTTTTATAATCGAAATTGGTACGAAAAAAAAGTGTGCCCCCTTAGTCACATTTGTTTACCTTCCAAAAGATGAACGGTAAATAAATGGCACAATTTAATTTTTAAGACAAATGTGATTTGGACAAACACTTTCGATGAATTTAATTTTTTGCATTATTAATTTACAAGTTTAGAAGATAAATAGTTTCGACCATCAAAACATGATAAAGGTGGGCCACACACATCCGAATTGGACAAAGCTAGAGAGAAGCAAAATAAATAGGAACTTAACCCTTTTCTTCTACTTTTTTTTTACACTCATCTTCTAAAATGTAGTAATCTTTCAATCATTTAATGTGTGCTCCGAAGTATATATTTATGTATTCATATCTTTACAATGAGTAATTTCAATTGATATTCTTTCAAAGTGATCTTTTTTTCTCCTCTGCTGCATGATTTGCATGGTTGAATCTTGTGTAGACCTTACAGGTGTTAATTGTGTGGAGCCTGGTTATTTTTGGGAAGCTCGACTCGTGACGTGACCCATTCCAAATGTGCTACAGTTTTAAATGATTTTCTTTTTTAGACTTAGTTCATGAAGCTGATGTTCGGAGCAGCAGTTTCGAGAACCCAATTTTAGTTTTTTGGTATTTTTATTCATTACTTTTAGTTAAAATTTTAATCCTTGTATTGTATTGACTCATTGAGTCATTTCATAGTGAAATAGCTTTAACTCTATGGATGCGGTCTTAATTTTTTGTATGTGATAGTATCTTAAGTAGATTTTTATCAATATTTATTTGAAAGATTTTTTGTTCCCATTGATGTAAACTAACTGTTACATGTATTTTTAATAATTTAAGTAATGTATATACTGGAAAAGAATCTAAATCTATACATTAATTGGAGTATCTTTTTAATTTCTTGTGTTGTCATAAGTTTTTAATTTCTTGTGTTGTCATAAGTTTTTAATTTCTTGTGTTGTCATAAGTTTTTAATACTTTGTTAAGTGTGAAATAAATCTAAATCTTCAATAGTCATGCTTTAGAAAACTTTAAAGACCAAGACACCTTTAATTAAATAGAAAAACAAAAATATCTTCATATAATTGAAAATGTTGGGAGTTACTCTCAATTGAAAAAAATTATAATATGATCTACAAGATACAAGAAATAATCAATTGTGAATATTTCTTTAACAGAACTTTTCATCAAATTGTTATTTTACAAACAATTATTTAGTCAAAAAAATTATATTCTAATTCTATTATAATGGAAAAAATTCTAAAAACAAGTGAGGCTGTATTTTATTGGGCCCATAAAATATTTTATATTTTTTTGGACTTTTTACCAATATGAGTTCATTTTTAAAATCCGCAAAGTTAGGCATATTATTAATCCATAAAATTTTGGTCCCTCATAATCGGTGTATAGTGGATACGATTAGTAATAAAGTGTGATTAGTATAAAAACTATGAAAGAAATCGGATTAGTAACGAGGTTTGGACTAACTTTTCTATGTTTGGTTTGCATTGGATTAAACAGTGAATTATATAATAACTTATTTGATTTACATTTGTAGAATTAGATTAAATTTATTATTTTTTAATTTTATCTTTATATTAAATAAATAATAAAATAATATTTTCTATTCTCAAATAAATAAATAAATATTTTCTCTTCTAAACCATACCGTTATTGCATTTTTGTTTTCATCTTTGAATTTTGTATTGACTAAAATCAAAAACTATTCCGGTCCTTACTGAAAATAATAAAGGTAATAATATCTTTTAACCCTCAATCCATTTATGGATTAGGAATAGCACCGTAAGATAGGTATTAGTAATCTACCAAATTCGAGGGAGTAATAGTCCAATTGGACTATTAATCTACCTCAAAATATAGAAAACAAACAAGGTAACAGAATACCCCTCAACTTAAAATTTCAGATTACTTTCAATTAGTTAGTAACTAAAATAATACTTGAATGCATAAATAAAATCTAAATAGATTCATATTTAACATGTAGATAAAAAATACAACTAACACCATACTAAAACCTTTTTCTTGTTATTTTTTTATTGTTTTTGTTTTATGTGGATTAGACTCTCAACTAATATGTGTATCGATCAAGTTTAAGGTGTATTTTTACTAGGGCTTTGTTTGGATGACTAGCTTATTGATTTATTTGTTTATTAACAAATAAGTTAAAATATAAATAAATCAATTTATTTGGATAATAATTGGCTTATTTAACTTATAAATCACTTCTCTTGCTTATAAACCATCTTATTTAGCTTATTTTTAACTTCTTTAACTTATTAACTTATTTGTTTATTTGTATGTTTTTAACTTATTTAGCAAATCGATCGACGTAATTTATTTATTAGCTTATAAATTAAATAAGTCAATAAATCGTGTTATCCAAATGGGGCCCAGTGTTTTTGTCATTAGTGATGTTTTTTGGGCTTTCTTGTTAAGATCTATTTGGAACTGCAAGTAGTTACGTTAAATTATTTTTTAGATTATAGAAAGTAGTAAAGATTTAGGAACATTAGTAAAAAAAAAAAAAAAATTTAAGTCAAATTTCAAGACATCACATCACCTATGCCATACAGAATAGCATCATTCGTTATTTATTTAAAGACAGCGTAATTTTTTCTAGTTTTTCCTCTACTTATATGGATATTTATATAGTATAATTAAATAATTAATAATTTTTTATTATTAAAAAAATAAATAAATAATTTTAATTATGTTAATCTAAATATTAATTTTCTTTTCTATATAAAAGAAGCTTATGATATTAATTATGATCCAAAAAACGAATTATGTAAAAAATTTCATCAAAAAAATGACATGAATTAAAATTAGGGACATTTAGCAAGAGATCTTATTTTTTAAAATTATTTAAAGTTTAATTTTTAAAAATTATATTATAATAAATTTTATTTTAATATAAAATTTTTAAAATATTCTTAATAAAAATTAACGTGAGAAAGAGAGAATTAAAATGAGAGAGAGAGGTGTGTTTTAGTGATGATAGAAAAAAATGTTATCTCGTCTTATCGAGTCTATTATATATAAAAAAAAATATATTTGTTAAAAATAATTATAAATTTTAAAAATTAAATTTTATAAAATAATTAAAAATTAATTTAAAACTTATTTCTAAACAAGTTTGTGAAATAGTACTCTAAATTAATTTTTACTTTTTGAATGTCAAATGGTATGCTTAAAATTGAACTTTTTTTACAAAATTTCACAATTTTGAAGAAACGCGGTTGGAGATGGTTCGAATTCAGGTGAAGCATGGCGGCGATGCCGGTACCGACATCAACCAGATGGAGTTCCTGTACGAGTGTCCCA
The DNA here is from genome assembly GCA_034768845.1 of Heliamphora exappendiculata. Lineage (NCBI taxonomy): Eukaryota > Viridiplantae > Streptophyta > Magnoliopsida > Ericales > Sarraceniaceae > Heliamphora > Heliamphora exappendiculata. The sequence continues at coordinate 3,580,489 of JAOTRH010000013.1, read as the reverse complement.
TCAGTTCCACCATTGACGAAATCGCCAAAGCCGTTATTGAAATCTCCAACCTTCAGTCCATGATTCAGCGCTTCGTCCTCCAACTCCAGCCTCGTCTCTCTCTCCATCACCATCACAACGAAGGTTTCGTTTTTTTCTCTCTCTCTCTCTCTCTCTCGTTTCATCTAACTGTCTTTGCCGCCATCCCGCTGCAGTCATTTCTCTATTCAGAGCTTTATCAGAAGCCAAGTCCTACGCTTCCCAGGTGCGGCACCCTCCCTCCGTCTCTCCCTCTCTCTCTCCATATATATATATATATATATATATATATGTGTGTGTGTGTGTGTGTGTGTGTGTGTGATTTTGTATTATTTCTTTGTGATCATTTTCTGAAATGTTCTCTTCTTTGATTTTTTTGTAAGATTAAAAAAAAAAAAAGTTTCATTTGATACTACCCACTCTAATAGTGAGAAGTAAGTGTTTCATCAAACTTTTTAAAAAAATTCCAAACTTATCCTGAAAACCCATTTTAATCATTTTTTATGAAAAAAATGAGTGCTCCAATTCGTTTTGAACATGGAATTTCTTCAAAAATGATATGTTGGACATTTCATCAGATCTTAAAAAAATATGAACTTATCCCTAAAAGCTCTTTTTTTGCCAAATTTGAGGAAAATCTTTTCTTTTCTGCGGGAAAAAGAAAAGAAAAAATAATTTTAAATTGTTTTCAAAATTTTCAGTTTTTAGGTTCTTTTTTAACTCAATTTTCTGGAAACAGTTTTCTGAAAATTGCTAACAAAACCCTTTTCGTCTATTTTCGGAGATTTTTTCTGAAAAAAAATGAAAATAAAAACTGCAACCAAACAGGGTTCCCTAAATTTGGTATAGGTTTGATGAAAGGGTTGGACCTCAATTTTTGCAACATTTTTCATCAAATTGGAATCTGATGGGGAAAGAAAGTGATGGGTTGAATTGGAGATGCCTTTAGAGTTGTGGTTGAGTTTCATTCTTTGTTAATACAAACCTGAATTTTACTAGCAACATTTCATAATGTTTACAAATTATTATTATTGGTGCTCGATCTAGGATGGGCCTCTGCGATCCTCCAGGGACCTGAAATAGATAGATAGCCGTTAGAGGGGGTGCCGAAGGGGATTCTGGTGTGACCTCTCTGACGGTTAAGTTAGGTTTCCGATAGAGTAACCTCCGAGGCAAAAAAGGAATCGTCCTAGAAAAGCATACCTTCCCTATCCGTCTGAGGCTCTTTTATATGATTCGAGTGCCACGTGGCCAACAAACCACGCGAAGGCAGTTATGCTCGAATCCTGAGAGATCCTCCGGCGGTCCCACACGCGATGCCGTACTCGCGATACTATAATGGGTGGTCGGCTAAGCTGATCAGCTATTACAGCTGATCAGCCTAGCCCAGCCCGTTTGGTCGTGGTACCTCACTAGGGCCAGTCTTGACGTCACGTTCTCCATTGACGTCACGTTCTCCATTGGGCTTGGACCTAGTTGGGCCAGATTATGAATCCCCTCATCAGTAGTCCCCTATTCTCGGTTGTGGTTCCCTGATTAGCGGAACCGATCGGGAATATTTTGTAGAGCCAAGTTACTCGGGCATAGCAAACGATTTCCAGCTGTTACGGCACATTCTCCACGAATCCCTAGCGGCGCATGTGGAAACCACTCTGGAGCACGGTCGTTGGTTGGAAAAATCGCAAGGGATGGATAGTACTGGCCTACCATGATGAGCGACGCTAAAGAATACGTTAAAAGGTGTGACAAGTGCCAGCGCTTCGCCAATATCGTAAGGCAACCGCCGGCTGATCTTACTGTGCTGACCAGCCCTTGGACTTTTGCTCAATGGGGCTTGGACCTGGTTGGGCCACTTCCCGTGGCGCGAAGGAAAATAAAGTTCCTGGTAGTCTCCATAGACTACTTTACCAAGTGGATAGAGGCTGAACCATTAGCCAAAATCACCGAAGGGAATGTCACCCAGTTCGTTTGGAAAACCATAATTTGCAGGTATGGCATCCCGAGGGTGTTAGTCACGGATAATGGCAAACAATTTGACAATAGGAATTTTCAAAAATTTTGCGAAGAGCTCAGCATTCAATTGCATTTTACCTCTCCTGCCCACCCTCAGTCCAATGGTCAGGTGAAAGTTACTAACAGAACTTTGTTAAAGATGTTGAAAACGAAATTGGAAAAATCTAAGGGGTTATGGCTTGAGGAGCTCCCCAATGTGTTATGGGCTTACAGAACCACCGCCCGTACACCGACATGGTTCACCGCCTACGTTTTGGTGTTCGGACACGAGGCCGTGATCCCCTTAGAGATAGGTCTGACCAACGCCGGAGTGGAACACTTTGACCCAGAACGCAACAATCAAGAGCTCGAGGTTGATCTAGACCTCATAGAGGAAATTAGGGAGCAGGCCGTAGTCAGAACAGTGGTCTGCCAAGAGAAGATGCGTAAGTACTACAACTCCAGGGTCAAAGGGAGGAACTTCAGGCCAGGGGACTTGGTGCTCAGAAAGATGGTCTTAGCCACAAAGAACCCCTCTGAAGGCAAACTGGAGGCCAACTAGGAAGGGCGTTATGTGGTAAAACTCTCATGCGGCGAAAGGGCATATCGACTTCAAACTATGTAAGGAAAAGATTTAATCCACCCTTGGAATGCAGAACATCTGAGGAGGTACTATCCATAAGTGTCACAACATTTTCGAGTTACTCTTTTATCTGTCAGTCCAAAGTGTACGAAGGCACAATTAATAAGAGTTGTGAATGAAATTCATTTCGCAACAAATACTTTCGTACCAAACTCTCGTTGCAGGTTGAAGATTCATAGCAGGCACAAATACAAAGGCAGATCACAAGATGATCAGCCTCCGATATGAACAGCCTGGACTTAAGGGTCAAAGGGCAAGGCAGATCACAAGATGATTAGCCTCCAAGATGAAGTGCCTAGACTTAAGGGTCAGAGGGCAAGGCAGATCACAAGATGATCAGCGTCCACCTAAGGGTCAGAGGGCAAAGTAGATCACAAGATGATCAGCCTTCTAGATGAAGAGCTTAGACTTAAGGGTCAGAGGGCAAGACAGAGCACAAGATGATCAGCATCCAAGATGCGGAGCTTGGACCTAAGGGTCAGAGGGTTGGGCAGATCACAAGATGATCAACCTCCAAGATGCAGAGCTTGAACCTAAGGGTCAGAGGGCAAGGCAGATGACCGGATGATCAGCCTCCAAGATGAAGAGTCTGGACCTAAGGGTCAGATGGCAACGCAGATCACAAGATGATCATCCTCCAGTCATCAACCTGGACATAAGGGTCAAAAGACGGGGCAGGTCACAAGATGATCAGTCTCCAAGAGAAGAAGCCAGGACCTAAAGGCCAGTTCTTATGATGTAAATGAGTATAAGCCAATCAAAGCATGAATGACTGAGTCACTCCTAAGGAGGGTGGTCGGAAATTTCGGTCACCCTAAAGGACAGGACAACTAGCGGTTATGGTATTTCACGAGAAGAATGACCAATCTTGAAACCGTATTATGATTACCTCATAACTTGAAGAGTTTGAACCTATAAACAAGAAGGGAAGGGCAGACCACAAGACGATCAACCTTCGGGCATACATAAGACCAGATCTCGAGATCTACATATTAACCCAACCTCCTTCGAACAAACAAAGGTAAGAAGCCATAAGCGACACTAGCATGAAGAGTACATACAAGTCATAGCATGCATACAACACATAGCACAAAGACCAATTATGGCAGTAAAATGTTAAGATTCAATATCAGAAAACAAGGTCACTGAAAGCATATGTTAGCTAGCTTAATGAAAACAGGCTTTAGCCATTCACCCCTAAATGCAGAGAGGCTAAAGTTCTCCAACCTGTGCCATGTTCAATCAGTCACCCAACTGAAGGGAGACAAATATTTTCCAACCTTTAAAATGCACCAGTAAAATGTTGAAACACCAAGCGCTCGTTTGATAACGTTTACAGTTTTCTGTTTTTTGTTTACGAAAAATAAAAAATATGTTTTTGTTTATATTTATAAAAAAACAAAAATAAAAACATGTTTGGTGGCATAAATGTTTGAAAAGTGGTAGTTGGAGGTTACGGATGAATCCAATCAAAATTTATTTACAAAACAAGTGAAAACA